>JANLJB010005606.1:0-73506 GCA_026212285.1 Bursera cuneata
TTATAAATAGTATTTATAAATTTAAATAATTTATTAAATAATTTTAATAAAATAATCATGATAGCACTTTTTCTAGAATGGTAAGGTCTGGTTTACTAAATAATATTAATAAATTAAACAAGTAAATTATTTATTAAAAATTAAATAATTTTAGTATATTTAAATAATAAAAATATATTTCATTTACTAATTGTATTTTAAAATAAGATTTTGATTATTCGACGTGTTTTTGTTGATCTGCTCCCAATGATTAACAAACAATCCATAGTTATATAATAAGAAAATCAATTATCAAATGATTTGATATACTAATTCAGTCACATTTGATAAGTGGGACATTTGTAAACTCATTAATTTATTAATCGACTATAAATTAAAAAAATTGAATCTAATTTAATTTGAAAACACCTCAAGATTAAAAAAAATTAATTATTTACTTATATTTTAAAGTATAAGTTAGCAATACTTATTTACAATTAGTTTATTTATTTAATGAAAACTAACCATCTATTTAATAATTAGTTTTTGTATCAAGTGTTGACACTAACCGTTATAAAACGAGGTATTTACTTATTTATTTTATTAAAATTATTTAGTAAATTATTTAAATTTATAAATAATATTTAGTAATTAAAATATATTTTATTTGTTAAATAATTATAGATTAAACAAGTAAATTTTAATAAGTAATTTAGTAAAAACTAAATAATTTTAGTAAGTAAAATTATTTTGTAATTATTTAGTAAATTTATAAAAATTATTTAGTGTATGAAATATATTTTTATTATTTTTATTAATTTTTAAATATTTATATTATTTTAATAAAAAAATCGAGAATACCTTTACAATATTAATTAGTTTCAAAGGATTTTAAAAAATAGAGTCTTTATATTATTTTATAATCAAGGGATAAATTTGTTATTTTGGATATATCAGAGTGGTGTTTATGATATTTATCTTCATTTTTACTGTATGACCATTAAATATAACTAACGGTGCTACAGCATTAAGGGGGGTCAGTGTTGGTTTAATATTTAGTGGGATAGTTAGTGTTAGTTTAATATTTAATGGGATGCTAGGGTGACTAAAAACTTTTATGGGGGGTTGAGAGTCAATACCCCCTTTCACTTAATAGATTTCCTATATTTTTGTCTCAGTTTATTGGATGTCTTCTGTTAATTGGAGCTTGGATGTGCGTGTGGCCATGGCGTTAAGGGTGGATTTGGTGTTTTTTTTTTTTTTTTTTTAATTTTATTTGACGGAACAAAGACTAACGGCTGGGATTAAAAGAATATTTTATGGAGGGTTTACTTGATCATTACCCTAAAATTAATTTAAAGGGACTGATGTATTTAATGCATATTTTGTAAGACTCGTTTTAATGGAAAATTCAGATTCTCAAAACTCTTCTTCATAGCTATACCCATATTCAACTAACATTCATTAAAAAATTTCAAATAAACTAAATATATATTCTTCCTATACACTCTTCTTCTTTTTCAATAATCCAATCCAAAAACTTAAATATGCAAATCACATAATCATCATACAAATTTAACATAAAAATCAAATAGAATTCAAATCAAATAACAACTAATATTCATTTTTCTATATGTGAACAAATATTAATATAAGGCATTGCGTATATATAACCATCTCAAAGAAAACATATGAAACAAAAAAATGAATCTTGAGAACAGGGTTTATCGGGGGAAGAAGAGTTACAAATACTTCGCTTCTCCATCATCGGTGATACGCTTAGATGAAAGAAGAGTTGATGAGAGAAAGATAATAGAAGAAAGAAGAAGAAGTACAATGGTTGCCTGGTTATTCAAACTAAGAGGGAGAGAAGATGATATAAAACTAGAGATATTTTTTAGAGTTTAATTACTCTTAGATAGAGATTTACAAATAATTAAGTAGTCTGGTTAGTTTTGTAATCAGCCCCTAATTTTAGATGTTTGTTCAAATTTTCCATGATTTTAACAAGGGAACTGCCCAAATATTATTATCCTATGTATAAACAATAGCATGTTAAATTATTAAGCATAATCATAAGGTCAAAATTCTAAAATGTTCTGATAATGAGACGAAGTTATGATACAAGACACGATGATAATGCGAATGGATTGGGCCTAAGCATTTCTGTCGATGAGCTGTGCCACAATTAGGCCTCACAAATCCAACTGATTTTGATGGTGATGAAGATCATAAAGCAGTCCTATCGAACTCCTCTTTATCCTCATCAAACGCCTTGCTTAGAATGTTTTGAAGCTCCTTATATCTTGTTCGCTTGAGGAATCTCTCCTCCGGAGTATCATTCCCTACACAGGCTAGCTGAGTCAGGTCATCCGCATCCATGATCTTGTTAAGTACTTCTGAACACCGAGGGAAAAAACGCTTCCCAAGCTCCACTGCTTCCATTAAGGAACATAATCAAGCCTAATTCTTTAAATTCAACATAAAAATGCTCCTTAAATGCAAAACAAATGACCCAGTTGATGTCCTATCATATTGGGTCAATGGCAATGTTAAAACTTCAAAGTTGAACAAAATTCATTGAATGCAGTAAAATTAATTGAAATATAATTTGTGAAATGGTTTAATAATTATTCTAATTGAAATATACAATTTCTAAGGTCTTAATAAGTGAACACGTTAACCATCAGTTTTTAATATAGGAAAGAGATGTATTAGAGAAAGAATATGAAAGAAACAATCTGAAAATAATCTGAAATCAGGCACAGTGAACCTGCCCCATTAAACTTTGTCTATCCAGGGGGTTCTTTGGCAAGGTCAAAGCAGATTTTTGGTGTTTGAGGAAAAAAAATAAAAATTACATTCTCGAGGCGCATAGGGATATAAAGCATAATTACCAGTTATAGAGAGTGCTTTCATCCTGTTCAGATGCTCCTCTTGAATTCTGAAAGGTGCCTCATTCAGGTCTACAGTTGTCCTCTGAGCACTAGCCATATTCTTAGCTTTGATGGCATCTAGTGTAAACTCAGAAGTCCCATCGACATGGGCAATATCCATTACCACTTTTGCTTCCATAGGAAATAGAAGTTTTGCCAATCCAACTGAAAATTAATAACAAGTCAACAATAGCATAATCATGTATTATTATAAGTTCGTTCATACAACAAATATCAGATTTAACTCAAAGGACCCGTTTGATAAATGTATTCAATGAGATGCACCAAGAAATTAAACAGGTCGATATGCTTCTCCATATCAGAATGATAAACAAAGAGAGGGATCTTTAACTATATGGTTTTGAAGTTGTTTTCACCCCAGTTAATGCTGACTTGCTAACAAGGAGTAGTACTACACATACATCAACAGACAGGTCCTTCCATAAGTTCATAAATAGTGCAAAAGTAGAACATCTTTTCTCTGATCTAATTGCTATTGATAAAAATGACAAGAGTGACCAAATGTTCTGCCTCTTCGCAATCAATGATAGAGGTGATAAGAAAATATCCTAAAGTAACTGAGAGATCGGAATCTAATCCCACCATGCAAAAAGCTTATGGTATTTCAGCAATACCGATTCTGTCCCAACAGAAATATTTGCTAGAATGTAAGAAATAGAAACAAATAATGAAATCCACACACACATATGTCAATATATAAGATGCCAAGATATTGGCCAGTATTATAGTCACTGGGATGGTAACATAATGAAAAAGAGAGACCACGAGAGGAAATCATTCAATAATTTTATTTCTTTTAGTGGAAATGGAAGTATAGATTACATAGATTAGTATTAAAAAAAAAAAAAAGCAGCAGATAAAGTTAGAAAGTTATGACCTTATCCTAGTATCAGTTGAGCATATGAAAGGACCTTCACAGAAAGTTCAACCAGATGGAGAGGTACAAGCTGACGCTGCACTCATTGAGCCATGCCAGAGAAAAGATTGACAAATAATGTGGGAATTTAAGAGAGACAGAAGAGTTTCTATGATATGAAACTGTGTGACTACGTTGTTTGCAATAAATTCAATGGGAGGTAAAATAATTTGTTATAGGATCCTCTACCAGGTTGGTTAGGGTGATATGATACCATTATCCACTATGTAGGAAGAGTTGAGTGACTTCTACGGTTAACTAGAGATTCAAAAGTTCTTTCCCTTGTGAGCAGATCACACATCAAATCAAAATGACTAGCATTCAGTAATGTCATCTAAGCTTTAGAAGCTGCAACCTAAACATTAAGGACTATGTATAGATTACATTTGATAGGGAAATAAAAGCTTTGAACCCAATAGGAAAATTACCTCTATTCTCAAGGTACAAGAGTTTCATCCGAAGATCATCACCAGCCATAGCAAGAGAAAGAGAAGCTTCTCCAAGCAATGGATCTCTTCTTTCAGCTTGCTCTAATATTTCTATGCACAACCGATCTTTAGGGGAAGATTTTCCTTCATCGATAGGGGTAAAGTAATCTGCAGCTCTAGTCAGTCGCTTTGCAATCTGAACCGCTTTTCTACCATCCAATGTAAGATCAGATGGCCTAGCTCCCTTTGTCAAAAGAGATACTATAATCTTAGGCTCCTTCCGCATTGCAGCAACATGCAGCACAGTGTAGCCCCTTGAATTTCTGTGGTTCACATCAGCGAGTCCAAGATCAAGAAGCTCTGTTGTGGTCTTTGCATCACAGTATGCAACAGCATAATGAAGTGCATGGGCATCATCTAGATTTGTATGTGCTTCTTTCAAAAGCATTCTCACTAATTCAACATCATCTGAATCTAGAGCACGGTGGATTCTCTTTACATATTTGTCTGGAACAGTTCTGATGTCTGGGCTGAGTTCCAAACGCAAATCCATGATTTGCTTTACAGTGTGTTGGGGCAAGGCTTTCTCAAGTGTAACAGCATCAACATCAGATTTGACAACAATCTCTATACCCCTTGCCAATAAATTCTCAAAACCTTTACCACACATATCTGAAACATATAAAACCACTAAGATGTCATCCACTGCAACCTTGTCAAGCACGTCTAGTAGGTGCCTCTGCAATCAAACAATCAGCCAACAAAATATTCAGAAATGACATTAGTTGATAGTGGCAGAGCCATTTCCTAATATGAATTCCAAATCTCCCACAGCATAAATTCTCATTTTCGTTTTCTTTATGAGGTAATTTAGATAACAACATAACACCTAAATAAACAAAAGCAAACCTCAGCTTACTTGACAACACAATCAATTAAGTCCATTTTCTATCCAGTACTGAACTCCAAGTTTCCACTTTTCCGCGCACTTGAAGCAGTTTGCTTATATAATTGGGAATTTTACTAAATATCAATCATGATAAAGCAACGAATATTGGGCATAAGAAAGAAAAAGAATTGCAACTACAGGGGATGTCCAGTGTCTTTATGCTTATGAAATTATGAATCCTCGACCGTCATCAATTTTAATTAATTTTCCATAATAATCATTCCTATTTTTAGCATGTATTATGAAAGTACAAAACATACCATAACAAAATCAAACTATTAAGCATAAAACATCGAGCAAAAACTAAGTAGGGACTCGGGAAGCAAAACAAATAACATTTGGATTCGCTCTTACCTGATAAAGTGCCACCAACTCAGGAACCTGAAAAGTGAAAGAAACATAGAGAACCTCCACGATAAAGTCCACGGCTGGTCTACAAGCAGCATGCGAGCAGCCATCATCCACACACACACAAAAATCTTTCGGCAACGGCCTGACTTTCCCACTATACAAGTAAGCCAAAACCGCAACAAGCGAATCAAAACCAACATTATAATCCCTCACCAACTCTTTCAGCTCAAATTTGGCTCCTTTTTGCTTCCCCGCAAACGCATTCTTGAAAAAGGGACTCCTGGCCGAGAGAATGCAGCGGTGGACTGCAACTTCATGGCCGGTTGAGAGCACGATTTTGGCGTCCGAATAGAAGTCGAAATCTGGTGATTCAATGATTGACTTGAGGTCCCTGGAGAGAAGATTCAAAGCCGAGATATCCGGATTCAAAGGTTCTGATGAAGAGAAAGTTTCGGTATTCGCTGCAGCTATACAGCAAGTGCTGCTGTTGTTACTGATATCGTTTGAATCCGAGAACCCATTTCTATTATCCATCCAAAAATGAGTTCAAGTGTTTACCAGAACAAAACTGAAGTACTCATGCAGTATTCGATCGAATCGAAGAGACGAAAACGTTTATAAATATATTTGTAAAAAGGGTCTACGTGAGAGAGAAGAACCGCCATGGATCAGCAGAAGGATCGGACGAGGAGCGAGTTGAAGCTAAAGAGAAAGCAGTAACATGGGTGACAAGCGTGAGTACAAAGATTACCATTAAAAAAGCATCATGGAAAGCTTCCATTTTTCTTAAAGCTTCGTCGTTATTACATGACGAGTTGAGTTCCCGGATTTTGGTCCGTACACCAAGAAACTCAAAACTCCCAACTTCCTGCCCACTCAGACGCAACTGTCCTTTTATTTCTTGACAATGTTTTGTGCTGTCTTTTCCTGATAGGTTATTGCATCGGACGGCTGCAGTGAGAGTTTGCCAAAAAGGTATTTGACAAGAAAATGTCTTGTGTTCTGCGAGTGGTGATGCAGTCACGAAATAAGATAATACGATGCTACATGCTTTACAGGATCTTTGGACCTTTTGTTTTTTTCCATGTTTGTGGAACAGAGAAAATGGTTTGCGGCCGTTTTCTGATTTGGTCACTAAGTGACGACGTTGCCATTATTGTTGTGTTTTTTTGTTTTAAATATTTCTAAGGTTTATCAAAAGTCGCTGATTTTTCCTTCTTTTCCTCTGAAACATTCGTTGATCTGATCTGCTCCAATTCAACGTCTCCAAAGTCATCCACCGCCCAAATAACAAAACTATGGGCAATCACTAGAAGACAAGAAGAAAATTTTATGATATTGTGTAATAATGAGAAGTGATTGAAAATGATGGTAATATTTAATTAGAAGAAATAATTTGTATTAATTATAAAATAATTAAAATTACTTTTAATTTTCAAGTTTTATACATGGCATCAAGCCACAGTTTCATTTTATTGTCAATTCATTCAAGGAATTATTCATGCTTGGTGCCTACTGCAACTTGCAAGTGCAATCTCACTGGAAATCACTCATTTATGAGACTTATATAATGGAGAAAATTATATACTCACCCCATGGTTTCGTTTGATCGAAGTAAAACATCACTCGTTGAATTTTTAGTAACATGGTGCTGTTTGAAGATTTTGCTAATTATTGTGAAATACTAGTTTTATGATTATTTTATCTTTTTTTTGTTTTATTCGAATATAATATTTTAAGATATTTTGTCATGAAATAATATTTTATTGAATATAAAAAAGTTGAAATAATACAGAATGATGAAAAAGCTTGTAACCTTAAAAAATTGATCACACGTGGGAAAAAAGGAAAAATCATTAAATAAACAAAAGAACTGGTAAAAAAGAAACATGTCCACACCACATAGCGACACGTGGTGAGGATATATTTTATGAACGCACACTTAATAACCACTTAATGCTCAGAACACTCTCATGAAGCTTTGAAGGTAAACAAATTCATCTCATATATTATTTTTTATTTTTTAACAAAAGTGAGATTATCACTGCATTCAACCCAGTTGTTTGGTGCATCACTAACATCACCAGTCATTTAAGCTGCAGCCGTCCAACCCCCAACCATTCAAGTCGCCATTGAACAAACAATGTTCACCCCTGAAGCCTCAACCACAAACAGACAATTAAAGCCAGCAACCTAAAAGATCATCGTACTTGCAATTCTCAAATCAATCCCCCCTGGTTCCTTTGTGCATCCCTTTTTTCCTTCGTTTGGTGCTAATTAATGTTTGTCATGTGATTGTTGTTTGTCTTAATTTATTATTGAATTGGAGGATGGGAGAAGGGGAGATGAATTTTGTCAGTATACCCTCAAAATATCAGAACGGATGCAATAGGGGTGATGTGTTAGTTAGGCCTGACCTGGGGGTGTATTGCAAATTCCCCCGTTTATTGCTTTGTCGGCCATGACTTGCATAAGGCAAAGTTTGCATTGTTAAAGTTGGTGGGTCAATCATGTACATACCTAGAACATCACTGCTTGGTGAAAGTCAATTAATGATATGGAATCTGCTGGAAAACACTAAATTTGTCTTTCTACACAACCAAATGCATTATTTGGGAAGAGGGTTGGAGAGTGGACACAATGATGAGGACATGATTTACTGCTGAGAAGGGCTTCTTCTTGTGCAGACTGCCTTGGTTGCTTTCAATGATCATAAAGAAAGCAGTGACGAATGAACTAGAGCCCCACTTGCTGCTTTCAGCGGAAAAGGCAGACTGGATAATTGTTTAATGAGCGGGAGTAGGCTGCTGTGAGCAATCTGTGTTGGTCAAGTATCTGCATAAACAATAAATATGCAGAAAATGACAACTTGCCAAATTTATGTAAAAGTGATTATCAACAAAAAGTATCTTCTTTAGAACTTGTGGTCAGATTTTAGTCTTATGGCGGTGTATCAAAGTTTCTAAAACAATATGTTATGGGATGATGATCAAGAAGAGCACACGCCAAAAGGAGCTCCGTTTAAGGCAACTTTTGTCATTTTTATACCAGAGCGAAATTCAAGATGACACTATGGATTGTCTGTTAAAATTGACTGAACTATTTTGAGGTGAATAAAGTAACTTATACGTACTCAATAGAATACAACTATTGCTCCTGACGCGATACAACACATGAATAATTCTCATGATCCTTTTCATTCACAGAAATTGACAAAGAAAACCAGAATTTCAACTTTACATATATACTCAGCATGCGCATTCAGGAACGAATTAAAAAGGAAAACAATGAATTCAAACTGTCAACAGTGACGAATAAGTAACTACAACTGTAACATATAATCATGTTTCATTGCTACCTCAGCATGACACATACAGCAACGAATTAGAAAGGAAAAAAATGAATTCACACTTTCAACAATGATGAATAAGTAACTGCAACTGTACCATGTAATCATGTTTCATTGCCACCCTGTAGTTGAATTATGACAAAACCAATCAGTAAGAACAATCAGAGCTGTATATATAAGATTGAACCCTTAATTTAGTCTCTCTTAGTACCCACAGGAGAGCATACTTTTTCTAACATCCTTCCAATTGAGGACATAAATCCTCTTTTCTTCTCAGATGAGGGAAAAACCTTGCTTGATTCTTTCTTGGGATGGATGGTACCAATAAGTGCCTCAAATTCTTCCTTCACTCTTCCGAAAACATTTGGTGCCTTAACTTCATTAATGGGGGTGTCGTCATCGATGTCATCACTCATTCCATGAGTTTCTTTATGATGATGGGGTGGAGACTTTTCATGGTGAATGATGGCTTCAATCTCTTCCTTAGTTCTTTCAATTAAATTAAGGGGCTTAGCTTCTGCAGAAATTAATGTAAACCATTTATTAAGTCTTAGTTGTATCTACAACCTTGAAGCAAAGAGCAAAAAAGTAAAGAGAACGTATGGAAACACATGCAACATGTGGACGATTTCACATCTGCTAAAGACGCTGTATAATTTATATAATCTAAAGATCTCCAGTTAGCACAAGCAATGAAACTATTGAGTTGAACAATAAAAACATTAAAACAAAGTTGTCTAAAGCTTGAATGAATACAGAGGAATTGAGATATTATACCTGACAAGGCATCTAATTTCTCTGCTTTTGTAGACTGATCCCTAAATAAAGCATCACAATGCACAGAGTTACAAATAAAACCCCTCAAAAAATCTTATCTTCACATCTCGTTTTTATTCAAAAAAAGATCACAAGCATTCAATTCAAACCTTTTTCCATTAGCTTGAGAGCCTTCTTTGTGATGGATTGTTTCAACGAGAGCCTCAATCTCCTCCTTGACTCTTTCAAACACATTAGGCGCTTTAACATCACTCAATGGAGTGTTTTCATCAATATCATTTCGCATACCATGAGTTTCCTTGTGATGATCAAGTGTTCTATCATTATGTGAAACTGTTTCTACTTCTTTATCTGCCAAAAAATAAATGACGGATATAATAATGCTCAGTTCAAGATATAAAATGGCACAAGAAATGACAATCTCCATACTACTCTGTGACAAAACATTAAACATCAGTAAAGGGCATAAGATATGCTCAATTGGGTTGCTAATAAACTGAGATAAAATAGAAGAAACAATGAATCTGAAACAAACCAATATCAAATATTAGAGAAAATCAGTGGTTTGATACGTTAATTTGATGATATAAATCCATAATCAGTTCAATCTATCAAAAGAAGACAAGAAGTTGGTGAAGGAAACATAGCCCTTAATTACCTGGGTAAGATTGTATTGGGTCTGGTTTCGATTCTGCCATTGAAGTTGGTCGGAAGAGAGACAGAGACACGAGGAGATTTTGGATGTGACGTTTGTGAGTTTCGAGTTTGGTCTAGGTCTAGCGTACGCAGCCAACAGCAAACGGAAACGAAACGTTTTGGATGTGTCTGCCAGATTGGATTCCGCAACGCTTGGCCCTACCAAAAAAAACTGCTTCTAAATTAATGCACAATATTATTATTATAATTAATTAATTTTAGTTTTTGAAACAAATTGTAGTCTTAATTGTAAATTTGAACCATAAGTTGAGCTTTCAAAACAAACAAAAAAACAATATTTATATTAAAAAAATCACCAAACCATCTCAAACAGCAACAAACAAAAGTTGCTGATGCAGAAAACCAAAGTGGATTCAACACAATGCAATCAGTTACGCGTGCGGAGACCTCGGCTACTATGAGAAGTATTTTGATGCAAAAAAAAAAAAACAAACAAACAAAGAGGACGGCCCATCAGTCACTATAGAAATGAAATTGGTGTATGGTAAAATTTGAATATTAACTCATCATACAATTACAACCACGATGAAGTGTCTCTTTTATTGGATTGGAGCGATGGCATTCACGGGCCATGGCAGCTCATAACCATCCCAGTATACGTTAGGCCTTAAAATCAAGGCCCCACTTACCTCTTTGAAGCCATCACCTACTTCTACTTGGACCTTACAAATTTATATGAATAATATAATAATTATTATAATCCCTTTTAATTTAATTTTGAAGGCTGCTAGATGAGGTTTTAAGCTTGTAATACAAAATGATTGAATCTTATACTCACATCAAAATTGGGGGAGATATTATTTAAATTTTATGAATTAAAAAATAAAAATATTTATTTAGAAAGGAATTGACCATTTCTTATTCATAAAATAAGCGGTCATCAACTAGATTTTATTTCAAAAAGTTATAATCTGACCAAAATCATATCGAATTGAATTTGACAAATCATTTAATCTTTGATCAACCTTTTTCTAGATGTCCTCTCAATCAAGTTACTTACACTAGACGGAGTACACCAACCAAAAACAAAAATTGCATATTGGTTTTCTAATAACTTAATTCAGTTCTTTCTTTCTTTTTTCGTTCAAGTCAAAAAAATAATTTTCATTTTAATTATTCTTATATAATATAATAATGAATTATGTATTTTTATAATTTGTTTCCGGTAATTTAGAATGTTGAAGTATTATGTTTTTGGTGTTGATAAAGCGTGATCATTTAATTTGTAAGGTGAAGATGGATGGTACAGAGTAAGAATACGAGGACGCACACGTTTTAGTTTTTTTTCCCAAACGTTGGCAAATGGTCTCGCAACCATGCCATGCAATGCAACAGCGGAGATAAGGTGCGGCGCAAGTCACCATCGTCCAAAGGTCAAGCACAACGACAGCTAGCAGGGTTAGTCAGTTTTACTAAAATAGTCATGGGCCCAGAGGGTTGGTAAGCGTTTATGATGGTCGCCTTTACCTTCCCCAAAACGACAACTATGCCCGGTTACTTTAATGATTTTGTTATATTTTATAATAAAAATATATTTATTAATAAATTAGTAATTTCCAATTTACTTTTAGGCTGTGTTTTTAACATTAATATACGTTTTACAAGAGTTATAAATGATCGATAATAAATAATATTTTATTTGTAAAAAGTAATATAAAACCATATTTTATTAGTTTATATTTGAAAAGTCAAAATTTTAAGTTAATATTATTCTTGTTTTCCCGCGTGGATGACCTCTAGTATTTATTTTCCACAGCTTCAATGGAAGACTTAATTTAAAGAGGAAAAGACTTCTCTTCTCTGCAAGCATCCAACGCGTTGGTCGCCGGAAGGTTCCGTTTAGGGTAAAATTTTCCAGCACACGCACACCTCGACAGTCTTCAGCGGGCTTTGATGTTGTCAACATAATCAATTTCTGATTAGATTGTTCCAATAAACTATCATAATCTAAATGAAAACATGTTTAATTTCATTATCAAAGTTATATCTTTATAAACTTAGGCAAATTGAAATCTAACATTCATGGCACTCTCGATCAGTCAAAGACGTCGTGTACAAGATTTTCTCCCGACCAAACTTGCTCCATTCAGAATAATGCATTTATAATTGAAAAGTCTCATTTACTTTGGTGCTCAAATCAGACACCCATTACCATTAGTGGTCTTGAATTTTGACCAGTCTAGTTTGGTCTTTATTTTTGAGTCTTTGACCCACATCGTACGATACATCCATGCAACATTATTCCTCGTGTGACAGCATAAAAAAGTGCTCAATGTCGGATTACTAACCAATTTGCATCGCACATTATTTATTTATGTACTTATCTAAAAAATATATATACATATCATTGTATACTTGCATTGCCCACATAAATTTTTGCCTCTTGGTGAAAAAAGAATAATGATCTATTATAAAAATATGTTCATTAAACTAAATGGATATGTATGGACTCTAGAGGGCTCATTCTGAATTAATTCCAAAAGTAGGTTTTTCATTAATAATTAAAGTTACTGTTGTATTCAACTTAATATAAAAAGAAAAGTCAGTAAAACCGACCAAGAAGGAAGAAGGGAGTGAATGGAAATTTATTATTATAAAAAAGAAGTCAAGCGGCAGATGGGAAAATAAATGCTGTAGGCAGGCGGAAGGACAAGGGATTGATGAAATTAACAATTACATGCCACCATACCGAATGGCCAAATATAACGTAAAGAGGCGCGTGGATGACCGAAGAGATGACTGAATGGTTGTTGACTGCTGTGAAAACAAAAAAACAAAAAGAAATCCGAGCGTGGAGATTATAATTTATAAAGCAATTTCGTGTTTTTTCATGGAAACTTATCTGGCTTGCTTTCTTTGACCAATAATCTCTCTCTCTCTTCTTTTCAGGTAAGAACGTACACAACCTATATAATGCCCATTTCACACCCTGAAGAGGAGCCATGAAAAAGGTATTCAAAGGTTTCAAGCTTTGAATTGTTCATCGATCATCAAACTCGTGGTCTTGAACCTGGAAAACTAGCTCTTGAGTCGAACCTACCGCACAGTTTCTAATATTCAAAACTTTCTCCCCAGTTGGGTAGTGAGAGAATCCAAACTCTGCTGTGTTTCTCTTTTGTATGTTTGGCACGTCTTTGAAGGGCTAGTGGACTTCTTGTTGCTTTACTACTTTATAAAAAGGGAGGAAAGTGGGCTGTCAAGAATCAACAAAGTTTTATCTTCTAACTCAAAAAAGTTTGCTTTTTCCTCCATTTTACAATAATTTGTTTGAGAAAGAACAAGAGAAAACAAAAAAGGACAATCCTGTGGAAGCTCTCCGCTGGTTCTGTATTACTTTACAGGTAATAGAAAATAGCACATCGATCATTTTTGTTTCGGGTGTGTTTACTTGAGATAATTTAGATTATACTGATAGCTAGACTTGAAAGATAGAATTGGATTGTTCTGATCACTTTGACAGGCATTTGAAAATAAATTGTTTTATCATTTTTAATTGTTCGGAACAGAAATTTGTTTGATTCCAATCAATCAAATGTTTTTTAGATATTATGATAAGGGAAAACTATATGAATTTATAATATGACAAACGAAGAGTGAGAAAATATTTATATTAACGCACTTTTCTCTTAATAATTAAAGCAAGAGCTTATCGATAGGGCCACGAACCCATCTGAATTTGTCTCTCTGTATAACTTCGTTATCATCAATTTCTGTATTAGTCATCATTACTTGCTGCATTATTAGTGTTTAATCTAACATAATGTTCTTGTTGGGTGCAGACTTGGCTGTATTTTGGTGATTGAATATTGATGGGTTTATCGCTTTCGTTGCTCTTATCAGCCTGGGAGGAAATTCTGAAACATAGATTCTTTAGCTTGGCGTACAACATCAGTTTCGATTCCAGAGATGGAGAGGTCATCGTTAGAGTAAATAGCTTCAAGAAAACAGATTCATCAGAAACCATGACCAACTCAATCAAGTCTGATAAGAGCAAAATTGATAAAACTTCAAGAAGCTCAATTAAGGCTTACAAACCTGAAAACATAGTGCTTCAACGAACTTTGTCATTCCGGGATTTGGTTCAAGACAAAGAGATTGTTTCTAATAAACAGGGATTGAAGCATAAACCAATGGCTACACTTTCTCTTCCTGAGCCAGCAATCTGGTATTCACCAAGACCAGTATGTGAGCTTGATGCTGCTGCAGTCAAGGTTCAAAAGTGTTATAAGAGTTATAGAACCCGAAGAAACCTTGCAGATTGTGCAGTTGTGGCTGAGGAGCTCTGGTTAGTAGTCTCTCAGCAACTTCCCTCTTTTAATCCTTATGAGTTGTTATTTATTTTTGCAGAAATTTAAGAATTGGTTACTTCAATTATTGTAGGTGGAAGGCGTTAGACTTCGCGGCTCTCAGGCGGAGTTCTGTGTCATTCTTTAATATTGAGAAACCGGAAACTGCTGTCTCACGGTGGGCAAGGGCTAGGACAAGAGCAGCCAAGGTGGGAAAGGGCTTGTCCAAGGATGAGAAGGCCCAAAAACTAGCCTTACAACACTGGCTTGAAGCTGTAAGTCCCTCATTTTCCTTTAGCGTCTTCTAGCCTCCCTATTCTGATTTTTTTTTTGTTGCATTTATGGATAAAACCAGTAATGGTCAAATTGATAAACTCTTCAATTTCTGTATCTTTGTTACCAGATTGATCCACGTCATAGATATGGGCACAATCTGAACATGTACTATGATGTCTGGTTTAAAAGTGAGAGCAGCCAACCATTCTTCTACTGGTAATTATTCTCATGGAACTCTAACATAATGATCTCTAATGGAGTCCATAAACTTAATTATTTTTCCTTAACTTACTTTATGACTTTGACTAATTTACTTCCTGTGCATTGCCGTGAAGGTTGGATGTCGGAGATGGTAAAGAAGTGAATCTGGAGAAATGTCCGAGGAGTACTGTTCTTCAACGCCAATGCATCCAATATCTTGGACCTGTAAGTTAAATATATGCCTGCATTTACAACATGGGATATTAATTATTTAAGTATCTGGGCATTATATAGTTTTCTGATGACTGGTGTAATCTCATTAATAATTGTGTCTATTGCAGAAAGAAAGACGAGCATTCGAGGTAATAGTTGAAGATGGGAAGCTTGTTTATGGGCAAAGTGGAATCCCTTTAAACACCGTTGAAGGTTCCAAATGGATATTTGTACTCAGTACTACTAGGGCTTTGTACGTGGCGCAAAAGAAGAAGGGCAAGTTCCAACACTCGAGTTTTCTAGCAGGAGGAGCCACCACTGCTGCTGGAAGATTAGTCGCTCATGATGGAGTTCTTGAGGTAAAGTAGTCTTTAAGGAATGTCCCGAAAGCATATATTAAATACAATAGTTAAAAGCACATATTAATATCTAAAAAACAGCGTAAAAACAGACGCTAATACAGTTAAAATTATATACACGTTTGCGCATGCACATGTGTTTAACTATAGATATGTCAAAATTTGATAAAGTAACACTTTTTCTTTACATTTTCAGGCAATATGGCCATATAGTGGTCATTATCACCCGACAGAAGAGAACTTTCAGGAATTCATTAGCTTTCTTGAAGAGAACGGTGTTGATCTCACCAATGTTAAGGTTAGCTTAGTTAACATATTTACAATCTCATATATTTATAATAATCATAAATTTAAGTTGAATTATCTCTATACGTAGTATAATTTAAGTTATGTCGGCTTAATTATAGAACAATATTCAAAAGCTACTTGCCCGAACGAAACAGCTGATGTTGCTTCATTGTGGATTACAGAGATGCGCAATCGATGATGACAACCCTTACGTTGAGGGAACTGATGAGGCATCAAAATCCGAGGCCATAGTGGGTCCTGTTGTAACTAAGCAATCGGCTGACTTAAATGCAGCCGATGTGGACCACAGCATCAAGGCGGCTGCAATTACAACCTTTCATCAAGAAGAAAAGGTTGACCATGATGATAACAATAATAATAATGCTAACACGAAACCACCACTGTTCGATGCCGCCAAACGCATGTCATGCAAGTGGACTACGGGAGCTGGGCCCCGCATTGGCTGTGTTCGGCAATACCCTACAGAGTTACAGTCAAGAGCGTTGGAGCAAGTTAACCTGTCACCTCGTCTTCCAAATGGGCTAGTTCATAAGTACGGCCCAATTCCTTCTCCACGGCCCAGCCCTAAGGTTCGTGTCTCCCCAAAGCTTGCATACATGGGCCTTCCTAGCCCAAGGACACCAATTGCTGCAGCTTAGCTAAACCACCGAAGGGGAAGGGACTTCCGTGACTGAGGGACTTGACGACTTGGGCACTCCTGGTGCCCCCCATTCCAACATGTTGGGATGAGGCCAGGGGACTAACCGCGATTATTTGTTGACGATGTTCGTTACTTTTCTTTTCTTTTTTCCCCTTTTCATATGGCTTAATTGAGCCCATTGTATTTTTGCATTTAATTGATTCTTTCATGTAAATTTGAGAAATATGAGGCAAATATAATCATCTTGATTATTCATTTTTCTCTCAAATTTATATTTTCTATTTGTTCTTTAAACAGTCGATAGCATTTTAAAAAGTAGTACGCAATGCATATTGAATATTTTTAATATTTTCATAAACAGTTTTTATTATTTAAAAAACTATTTGTAGATTTCTAATGGTAATTCTTAATCTAATAAGAATTCATCAACTCAAATTATAAAAAATTGATCATAAAAATAAGTTATAAACATAAAATTATTAGTAAAATCATCTTGACTTCTAATGTGAGAAATAGAACAATAGGAAAGCAAAGGAAAAGACAAACAAAAGAAACAAACTCAGCAGAAATCTCAGAAGGCAAAGTCACCTAAAAAGCTTATTTACGTTACTTCTAAAGGGATGAGATGAGATGAGAGAAATCATACACTGCTGCTGTAAGTCAAATCATTCTCATATTTTCGAGATTATCATAGCAAAATAAAACGCTAGCTGCATGGACAGAATCACAAGTCCAAGCCAGACAGCCCAAGCTAGGAGGATAGGGACCTGACATGCAAATTCCACTAGCTGGTCGGTCTAGTTAATATAAAATCGTCACAGCTAGCAATGACACGATCAAGGCAATATCAAAAGGAGTGACTGAGAGGGATGATATCTGGGGAAAGTATCATGCAAGCGATGATAATGTCAATGCTTAAAGCAAACTTTTACGATACAAGTATCTCAACCAAAGATTATCTTCCTGCGACTTTACTTGCGGCTCTCGTCATCAAACATTTGTCTGCATGAATTAGACTTGGTACTTTATGATATCACAGCAGCAGCTAGGAGGCTCTTTGCACTGCGTGCCGGAGTCGTTTCGTGATACCGTACGCCACCCAGGCAGACATATTCTTTCATTCTCTTATATATGTCTCGTCACTCCCTTTAATCCTTTTTGCATGAAGCTTTTGCATTTTATATAGCATACTCGGGCTTGCGTGATATTTGCTAATACATTTTGGGAGCAAATAGACTACCTTTAATTGACAAGGCAAGCAGGTGCAGGTGATAATTGGGTTCTCAAATCTCAATCTTGTGGACTCGGAATGGTCTTTCTCGCAAAAATGTAAATTAATTTATGCATTAAACTCAGTGCATTTGCGAGTGGCGGATTTTGTTAAAGCAAAAGAAAAGTTAGCCGTGGCCGGGTCATTTAAGTTTGTGTCTCTCTCCAAGTATATTTTTAACTAGCGGGATTGTTAATGTAGTCAAAGTAATTTCCGCTTATAGTCAAGCGTGTTTGGATTAATTTCACTCAACAAGAAGACTGCCCAAGGCATTCACTGCTAATTAAGAACCTAAAACTGGTGATGAGATAATGATGCGGGTGGGGAGGGAGAGGCAGTCAGTATTCAGTAAGTGTATTCTGCTGATTTTGACCGATGATAGAGATATGACCACAATCACCACCGCCCATCTTTAATTCTAATCTAATGGATGGTCCAGATTGAGAGAGACGTCCATGAATCGTATGCCAGATGGACTGTCTGTTCCCTATCAAACAGTCTGTATGATATTGACCCGACTTTGTGTACTGTAGTCCTCTTTCTCTGAATTCTGAAATTGGCTGTTTCACTAGGGTAGAGTGGCGTTCTTCAAAAGTATCTCACTGACTTGTGTTTTCCCCAATGGCTTCATCCGCTTCAAGTAAAAAAGCTTAGTAAAGCAGTAATTTTTTACATTAATAAAAATAGATTTAGAAATTTTAATAATATTTGAATTAGCGATGGCTCAGCAGTCTAGGCAACCAACCAGTGTTTTTTATTTTTCCTTCTTTAAGTTCCAAGATATTGTAAAGACGCGGCTGATGCTTATTAAAAAGGCAACGGAGAACAGTTTCTGGGGGATGACCACTTAGAGTACAAATTTATGAATGGATAATGACGTGTGTGAGCGGGAGAAAGTCGAGTCAGTTGATATAACCCCCTTCGACGTTATTTTTTCTCATATCTTTTTTTTTTTTAATTGAATTGTCAAACAGTGAGTTGTCAAATTCACACTTTCTTGACTAGAGAAAGCTGAATATCGCTTGTGCGAGAAGCAAAGATCTATTTATCCACCAAGAACCTGAAGAGAGAGATCACTATGAAAACCATATTTTGCGTATAAAGTAGTAAATTTATAGTGGGTTCTTCCGTTTGACAGAGCTTGTAGCGTGTAGTTGTGTCTGTCTGTCTTTTCCAGTTGCACTAGTGATCTCCTGTCTCCACAGTCATATTTGGCCATAAAATTAGCCTGTTGAGTGGAGTGACAAAGACCCGTAAAGATCATCATCACCACCATTATTTTGAGATACTGAGCAGAAAATGAAGGCATTAATGTGCTATTTTCTGTTGGCCACTCTGGAGATAATGAGTTTAGTTTCTGTAACAACAAGCAGATCTTTCGGTTCTTATTCTGCTTCTGATAACAAAGGTTAGCATATATTGCGTTTCGTTTTATCTTCCGTTTCACTGCAAACCCATTTGTCTGATTGACCTTTTTTATTTGTTTATTGCTTAACGTTTCTCCAACCTGGCCTATCTTTTTGGTAGAAAAAGCTTGTTTTTAACTTTTTCTTGTCCATATTGATTTCATCTCAACTCAAGCCTTTGGTTTCACACTACTTTTCGTATGCAACCCGGGAACGTGGTCTCTTTCTGCTTCTTAGTAATTTACGTTACTTACAATGGCTTCCACTAGAGTTTATTATATTTGTTTTCTTTTCTTGATAAAAAACAGATCAATTCCATCCTTTCCCACCTCCAGCTGCCTCTTATTCAAAACAGGTACTCCAACTCTCTTCCTCTCTGTCTCCTGTTGGCAAAATGTTTTTTTGTCTTGCTGTTTGATCTTCATTTACGTGTTCAGGGATTTAATCAGAGCACGGGAGCAGCAGTGTCCAGAACTGAAGAAACCTACAAAGTGCTGGGCAGACTTGGGTCAAGGCCACCCAGCTGTAAACACAAATGTGAAGGATGTATCCCATGTGTTGCCATACAAATCCCTGCAACCTCTGATCGAGTGGGAGTTCAGTACGCCAATTATGAGCCTGAAGGCTGGAAATGCAAGTGTGGCTCTTCCTTTTTTAATCCATAAACTCCTCTCTCTTCCTTCACTTAATTTACATTTTAGAGACGAAGACAACCACACCCTTTTAGTCTCTCTTTTCCTATATGAAGGAATTTTGTGGGAGTTAATGATAGCTTTTCCCCGGAATTTAAGTTGTATGTAAACTAACAGATTTCAAAATTATAACACCATATTTGTTTCCTTTAATAGTTCTTGCTCAAAGCAATATGGAATCCGACACTGTAACAAAGTTTAAAGCTATCAGAACTTCATAATTTCATACTAATTACTGAATTTTTACTTTCAGTTATTTAACAGGGGTCAATTTTGAGGAATAAATATCGTTATTTATTAGCATGATTTTTAATGACATTTTACTGTTTCGGCGCCGCTAAGATAGAGCTGAGCTGCCTCAGATTAAATGAACACCCCCAAGGCAATATCAATATCTTAATAGAGCTTGAAGCTACCCTACCAGGTACCGCGTGGGACCATAATTTTTAATTTATTGCTTCCCTGGCTGATTGTGATCCTTATTTTATTCTTTTTGGATAAGGTTTCTCAAGTCCTAAGCATTTGATTTCTTCTAAAAATATCCATCTTGCAATCTATATTTAAATAAAAACTCAAATAAAGTTTTTAATAATCGTCAAATTCCTATCAAAATTAAAAAAAACAAAAGATAATTTTAAAATTTTCGTTGTACGAGATGAAGAGAGAAGTCAGGCACAGGCAGTATAGTCTTGGTGGCCGTGATGTGTCTCCTGCTATGCCAAGCTCTTTAGTATACTCTTGTAATTATTTGGCACATATAATGATTAAAAAGTTGGGAACCATGTGGGCTGATCATAATGCCGAAGTTTGAAGGGCTCTCGCATGACTTTCCATTTCCATGTATTAATGTATATACGTCGACACTTGGCTGAGTTGGCTCTAATCGCACAGATTGTTCATGTATTTCAGAATATACTTTTAGATGAGAATTGCATCGCCTCCAAATTGTGACTCTTTTCTAGTATAGGAAAGATCTTTGCGAGCCTAACCCATTATCGTTCCGCCGATAAGGGCCCACCATATCCACCTTGTTAAACTCTTGTCATGCACAGATGTATGTATTACTCCTGTCTCTTATAATAGAGGAAAAGAAAAATTACGTTCAGACAGAAAAAAGTAGATTACGCGTAAAGTGATAATCATGCCAGAAACGTGAGTCATATAATCCTTGTAGAAGATTAATTTTTAAAAAATAAAAATAAAAAAGCACGAGTAATTAAGTGAATAGATTTTCCAAATCACTTCACACGCAAATAAATCACGTGATGAATACGCTCGGATAAAGGCACGTGACGGACGGGGACCTGACAGCGCGCAAAAGTTTTCCATCTGTTTCTCACATTAAGAAGCTTCGCCGCGCGTAACAAACACGCGTGGTCAAGCATTTCCTTCTCACTCTCAGAAAAAAGAAAAAAAAAAAGAGAAAATAAAAGGAGACCCACACACATTGTCCGTTGTTCAAAGAAATTGCTTCGATTGGATCAACCCATCCCGATGCGAGAAAAAAGAGAAAGTCCTTACAGATAGAGAGAGAGAGATAGAGATGTTGGTAACGGAACGCTACCGTTTTGTTAACCTAACCCTACGATAATATTTTTCTTTTCGTTGTTGAATAAATGAAACCCTAGATCTTCAAATTTGTCTCTCCGTACAATTTGATAGTTTTTTTCCGCGACCAATTTTCGTTGTTTTTTATAGGTTGTCGGTGCGGTTGATTCCGCGTAGAATGTCGTGTTTTTGACGAATTGTTATTAGTTTCAACTTTTGGAATTTTTCGGTATTTTTGTGTTGAGTTACGGTTTGTTTGAGATTAGGGCTAGTATTTCAATTGTAATTGGTGTTGATGGAACCTCGTGTGGGGAACAAGTTCCGATTGGGTCGGAAGATCGGAAGCGGCTCGTTCGGAGAGATCTATCTTGGTTTGTTTAATTCCTTGTTGTAGTTTTCGCTTTTATTGATTTTGGTTTGTGTTGTTGCTTTGCCTAATTGATGAATGAATGGATTGTTTGTGCAGGTACTAACATTCAGACAAATGAAGAGGTTGCCATTAAGCTTGTGAGTCTTCTGTGCTGCGATTCTATGAATTTCCTTGATTTGTTATTTGATTTTGTTTTTTACATGCCTGTTTTGCATTATTTTGAATGATTAATTATATAATGACTTGTTAACTCAGCATAATTTTGGATAGCTGTATGTAGAGACACCCGTTTAATGTGATAAAAAAGTGCCATTCAAACAATGGCTTGATAGGATCATTGGGTGATTGATATAGGAATCTACATGCAACATAGAGGATAGCACTATAAATATTGTTAAACGTGAGTTGAGATGCTTGCTTACAAGTTGTTGAAAGAAATTTTCTGGGTTAAAGCGGGAAGTTAATGTGAAACGTGCACATAATTTTCAGTTGGAATTTGTTTTCTGAAGGTCTGGTATGGTTTAAATATTTGATGTTTAATCATCTATGCTGTTTGATTACGAGGAAACCCTTAATGCAACAATCTGCAAGGGTGTAATTTGTTAATTCTATTTTGATCCAATAATTTTCTACTGAATTCAACTACAAATCAATCTGAAGCTACTCTGGCTAGCTACCGGAATTTTTTCCTCCATTTCACACTGCTTGAAGCTAAAGTCTCGTAAGATACTTATATAAATAAAATCTTTTACTTCTGCCCAAAAGATTTTTGTTGTCTACCTTAAATAAAGCCATTTCTTTCTGGACACTATTAATATATATATNTTTTTTTAAGTTTAGATTCACCTTTTGTGCTAACTTGATTGGAAGAAAATATCAAGATACTTAATTTGTTCATGCATTGTTAAACTTTTTTCTTTTTTATCTTTAATTCAAATATTGGTGGTCTTCATATGATAATACCTTGTTTTGGTTTCCACTACTTTGAGGATAGCTGGAAAGTTGTTTCACCTAATAAACTTTTGTGTGGTTGATTTAAATATTTTATGTTCAAACTGGATTTCCTTGTTGTTTCATGTTATGTGTTTGACCATTGTGGTTGCTGCCATTTTCATCAGTTAAATGCTGTACTGTAATGAATTATTTTTATGTATAAAATGCTTATTGTTTCTTATGTTCAGGAAAATGTCAAGACAAAGCATCCACAGTTGTTATATGAATCCAAGCTATACAGAATCCTGCAGGGAGGAAGTAATGATACTCTGAGTCTTCATCCTATTTTTTACTCTGATAGACNTATCACATTTCAATTTCTTCAACTGATCAATTTTTTTTTTTTTTTTTTTTTTTTTGCAGCTGGGATCCCAAATGTCAGATGGTTTGGTGTTGAGGGAGACTATAATGTTCTGGTGATGGATTTGCTTGGACCTAGTCTTGAAGATCTATTTAACTTCTGTAGTAGGAAACTGTCATTGAAGACAGTTCTTATGCTTGCAGATCAGATGGTAGGTTTCCTTTGATTCCAATGATCTCTTTGTTAATGTGATTGTTTTCTGAAAACCACTAATTTCTTGTGATTCTGGTTGATGTTTTTACAGATCAATCGTGTTGAGTTTGTTCATTCAAAATCATTCCTACATCGAGATATTAAACCTGACAATTTTCTTATGGGCTTAGGAAGGCGTGCAAACCAGGTTTTTTTTTTTTTTTTACTGACACATCTACTTTATATGTGACTCTTTAAATTTGGAGTTCCTTTATATAAATTCTGGTTCTCTTGCTTTTACAGGTCTACATCATTGATTTTGGTCTGGCAAAGAAATATAGGGATAGTTCAACCCATCAACACATTCCTTACAGGTGAGAAGACTATCACTTTGCAAGTTCTTTCTGGCCTGAATGTTACATTTGAATGTCATGTAAAATCAATGAAACTATAATTTAAAATCCTGTGCCTCTATAATGCATAGACCAAGATAACTTGTATGCCACTTTAGTTGAATTCATTGTTTTACTACTTATAGTTTTGGCAACTCTCTCCTTTCTCATTTTCTCTATCTTAATCCCCTCCCCCCTTTATTCTTCTGAAGCCCTAACAATGATCTGTCGTTTTTCTTATTAAAAGAATTTGATTCTGTTTTAGTTGAATATATGAACTAAGTATTTTTCTATTTATTTGGTCATGAATGTTGCAGGGAAAATAAGAATTTGACTGGAACTGCTAGATATGCAAGCATGAACACTCATCTTGGGATTGGTATGCTTTGTCTTTCCTTCAGCACTTGCTCTTCTTTATTTTTGGATCTTCCACATAAATACCTTCTGGCTTTTATTATATTGATTATTTTCTTTCTTTTTTTTCTTGGACTTCATAGAGCAAAGTCGGAGGGATGATCTAGAATCTCTTGGTTATGTACTTATGTATTTCCTAAGAGGAAGGTGATTGTTTCAGCCTCTTCTAGCTTCTTATTTTGCAAGCTTTCTGTTGATTCCTTAAGTGAGGGAAATCCATCTTTTCTTTGTAGTCTTCCATGGCAGGGACTGAAAGCAGGAAATAAGAAACAGAAATATGAGAAAATTAGTGAGAAGAAGGTTTCGACATCGATAGAGGTATTTATTTTTAAGTTCTTCTGTTGCATGTCTCTTTTCTAGTTATAGAAACTGTAAATGGAGATACTTTGCTTTTCAGGCGTTGTGTAGGGGTTATCCTACAGAATTTGCATCATACTTCCATTACTGTCGTTCACTGCGATTTGATGATAAGCCAGATTATGCCTATTTGAAAAGAATTTTCCGGGACCTCTTCATTCGTGAAGGTATGCATTATTTATGTCTAATGACATTAATGGTGTTAGAATTTTACTTGGGCTCCTTTGTATGATTTATATGCCGATCCTTATTCTATTAGCTTGATAGAATAGTATTTATGTTTTATCTTTTCATCTTTGTTCTTTGCTGCAGGCTTCCAGTTTGATTATGTATTTGACTGGACGATTTTGAAGTATCAGCAATCACAGCTGGCCACACCTCCAGCTCGTGCCATTGTAAGTGTTTATAGTGGTCTTTTTATTGGCCTTTAGTGTTGAAAGTATTTTGTATAATATTGTTTCCTTTAGGTCCCCGGTGCCGGCACCAGTTCAGCAACACCCCCTGCTATAGCCAGTGCTGACAGACAAACAGGTACTTCTTTTTGGTTCACGCAAATCAATGGAAATATTTATGTTATGATGGTTCCTCGACTTTTAGCCTTCTGGAAATTGATTTGTGTTTTGCTTAGGTGGTGTTACTCTTTTTTTTCTTGAGCTACTATTTTATTTTTGATATTTTTTATTTCTTTTTGCCTCTTTATTTGTGGTTTCTTTTCTTTTGGGCCCATTTGATATATGCTTGCTTCATGCTAATTGGTTATCTTTATTGCAGGTGGGGAGGATGGTCGACCAGCTGGTTTGTCTTCAATGGATTCCTCTCGGAGGAGAATGCCGGGACCGGTTATAAATTCTGGAAATTTTTCGAAGCAGAAGAGTCCAGTTATAAATGAGTCTGGACTTAGTAAAGATGCTATGGTAAGTTGTTTTTGACAGACGGATGGTTAGAAATTTATTTTGAAGGTTATGTATCAAAATTTGTGTTTTATATATATATATATATATATATGTATTTTTTTTTTTAAATGTTGCCCCAAATTATTTTTTTTCCATTGATTTTTGTTTCGTGTTTGATATTAAAACAGTTCTCCTAAGTTTTTGATAAGTATAAGATTATAGGTATGTCTATGAAATTGGATTGTTCATTTTCTTATGTTGTTTGAACGCCATTGTTTTGTGCAGTTATCAAGCTCCAATTATGTGGGGCGGTCTGTTGGATCCTCAAGGCGAGCTGCTGCTGTTTCTGGCAGTCGGGATGTATATGTTGGAAGTGAGCCTGATCCTCAACGTTCTCGCACTGCTGAGGCAAGCCCTGGAGCAGTGCACAGAGTCTCTAGTGCACAAAGAAGTTCTCCTGTTGGATCTTCAGATCCCAAGCGCTCGTCATCAGGGCGAAATACCTCTCACATTAAGAATTATGAAACCACCCTCAAAGGCATTGAGGGCCTGCATTTTGAAAGTGATGAGAGGGTTCATTATTAGATTCTCACTGCTATGCATTGTTGTAAATCATGGAACTGGTTGGTTTGATGCTACACTTGCAGTGAAATAGGTTATTTCTTGGGAGTTCTGAAGAAAGTTATGGCCTATGGCTTGGGGGAGTCGGGGTTTGGATTTTGCTCGATCAAAGATGAAGCTGATCATTTTGAAAACAAGTTTGAGAAGCTGAATTTAACTGCACAAATTGAGTCGAGGCTCAGTCCATAAAGCTGTAATTTCACGGCTACTCGTTTTCAACAGTTCAACCCTTATTTTTCTGTGGTCAGCTGTTCATTTGAGCTTTGATATTTTATGTTTGAACTGACAGGTTTATAACATGTTTGGCCCTGTAAATTGGCCGCTGTATTGATATTCCTCTTTTAGTTCTTGAAGTCAAATATTATCTTCAAGTGCAGATGAAGCAGCATGTGTCAATTCTTAACAAAAATTCACATGAACTTGTAATGTTCATGAAACTCACTTAAAAGAAAACACGTGAATGCGATCTATGACGCACCCATATTACAAATAACAAATCTAAGCGTAGGATGAGTATCAGATTTCCAGAAATAGATTACTGATGAGTAAGTATAAGACTTCTAGAAATAGAAAAAAGATCAGAAATCAAATATCGACTTCTAAGGTAACAAAAGATGAGAAATGATGTGTGAAGTGAAATGATATCGATATCTGTAAACTAAATGTACCCTCTAACAGTAAATTTCAAAAGCAATCAGGATGGTTACATGAAGTAGTTGGTTCCTGTCCAACATGAAGGAAGATTCCTGAGCGCCCATAATAGGAATTAGTCGAACTCACGAGCTCAAATAACATAATTTGCCTCCCCGCGGAAATGATTTCTACTGTCCCCACAAGAATTTAAGCACGTATAAGAATACACACAGATGTATTGCCATTAAATATTCCAAAAGAAATACCAGGTTTGAATGTTTTACCGATTATCCTGAAGAAGAATCCCATTCTTTGGCTCTTCTCCTTCATGACACTGCTTGACCTCATATGACAAAAAAGTTAAAGGTCTCAATCCCATACCATAATTACGTTGGTACTGCCCTGCCAACAGGTGAGCTGTTAGGACTTGTGACCAATCCGCCACAATGCCTGTCCCCGACGTAAGCTCTGTCCTATTTCTAATTTTCTATACATAAATAACATTACTACCCACGTGGGCCTTTACATTTTCGATCATCCATCAAGTTTATGCCTATCTGTTCTTACCCTACCCAAGTAATTTGGATTCAAATTTGAGTTGGGGTTCTTCAAGAGACGATTATCAAAATTCATATATTCACTTTTTTTTTTCTCCCTTCAATAAAATTGAATCGACCAAACCACTGAAGGGCATACTGATAATCTAAATAACCGTAGTACCGGTACAAAAATTGGATAGCCTAAATTACTGACAAAAATAGATGAAATGCTAGTATAGATCTCCCTACAATCACAAAAAACTATCTTAGCCAATGGTGTTAGCAGGGTTGATAGGTAGGCATATTTTGATGCTTAAGTTAGTAGCTAGATGACTGTGAATAAACTAAAGTGGACGAGTATGAAGACTTAACCGCCAACTTATCCTAGATTTGTTTATATAGTGCTTGAGTAATTTGGTCCTTACTTCATGTAGACAATGCCACTTGACCCATGTTAAGTTATTAACCGATAGCAAACTAAGGCTAGGTTGGCAATAGTGGGGTGTGACCTTAGCTTTCACATTGTAACATGGTAATATGAGAAGTTTAATGTGGTGCTACGTGTCGTTTAATTACATGTCCTAGCTTGGTTAGTCTTTGACTAAGTTTTGTTGGAACGTGGTTGAACCGAGTTCCTTGTATGGGCCACAGCCTCATGGGCTTTGAGAGTCTTTTGATAAGAAACATACGTGTTCTGTATTTTGTTTGCCTTGGGACTCTTGTTGGACTTAGTTTGGATTTTTGTGGCCTTGAGAATTTGTATCCAACAGACAGAGTGCTTAATAAAATATTATAATGTTAATATTTAATTTAAAAAATTACAAAGAGTAATGGTATTATGTGATAGTTAAGAGTATCTAATTCAATAATTTTCAAAAAACTAAGATTCTATTTAGCCCTCATTTATTATCTCAATAGCCCTTACCTTTATTTGAGAGAGGATAGAGTTATAACGTTATAGATTTATTATTAATTAGAAGATTTTAATAATTTTAATGATTGTGAGAAAAATTATGAGAACTCTCAAATAACATGAATCCATAAAGAGGGATTCGGAGTAAACTTATATTAATCCAAAAATTCATTGAGTATTGTCTATTTGTAAACTGAAATGGGGAAGAAAAGGATTATGCAGTTTCTCATAACTCGAGAAGATAAAAACTCAAAAAATACATTAACCCAAACTTTGCCTGTATTAATAGAAAAGATACTCTGTTTTGATAATCTTGAAGGATGAAGAAATACCAGTAAACCATATGAATACCACCACAGTAAGGTTTTGTTTTCGCAGGAGTTCCAACAGATTACATGTGCAACACTTTTACAAAGTTTTGGATGATTAGAAAAGTTAAAAAAGAAGTGACAGATGCACAAGAGGAGTTGAAAAATTCATCAAAAGAAATGGTGGGCCGTTGAGCTTGCAACAAGTAATGGGGATTGGGATATTGCCATTGTGGCGTTCAATATACCCTTCTCTCATCTTTTTTTTTTTTTTTTTTTTGGGGTTACATTTTTACTATTTTTTCAAAAAAGAGAGTGAGAGAGAAAAAAGAAGAAGAAGGAATGGGGTCATTGAGAGAACTAGTGGGGCTGATCAGTACTACTCTAATCTATAAAATATTCAGGTTGCTTTCCATGTACAGGTTTTGGCTTTTGACAAGTGAAATGTGTTGCAATAAAGGTGAAGAATAGGCATCGAGGCCATCCCGGGTTCTATATTTTATGTTTTTGTGTTCTCTATGGCATCCTTGAAAAAGTAACTTTGATCTTTTGACAATTAGGCAAAGCTTGGCCATCTCTCCCCTGCGTGTTTGGTGGCGAAGGTGACAAGTCTCTTGTACAATTACTTTTTTCTTCGTACCCATGTTTACCACACTTTTTCTATCAGAAGATTGATAATTGAATACTAATATTGCTATCATTGAATGGAGCATTGCTTTTTATATTATTATAATTTATTGGATTCATATACGATTCAGCAATCCCAAAGCTGCAATTTAATTCTATCCCGCATGCACATATTTCTAGAAAGGGATTCAAATAAGCAGAAGAAACGGAAGAAACAGAAGTAAAACATGTTATCGCCGAGTCAAGAGAAAGTAAAGTAGCAATGATCGAAAATTGTTAACAATCCTACCCCTCAAGATGCCAACATCTGCATAGTCCAGGATTTTCTTGGGGTTTCTAACCAAGACCTTTGAGCTTGATAATGCAAGGTTTCTAGGACGAAGAGAATATGTTACCAAGCTGAGCAGCGTAGTCCAGGACACTAACGGGAAATTGCATAAAAGGTCTCCATCAGTTACTTTAAAACGACATAATTAAACACCTGCCCCCCAACAAAACAAACGGACACATAGAGAGGTTTAAAAAAACAGAAGTGGGAAGAGTCGTGCAGGGAATTAATATGATATCCCTGGATTTTCTTTGCCTAGCTCGGCCATTTTACCGAAGAGGCTACTGTTAAACCCCATATTTACCACCATAAATGGTATTGGAAATTCCGACAATTAAGTATAGACAAAGAACATAGCATAACATCTCTAGCAGGAAACTCTCATTTATTTAACTAATATGATCCTCATATTAATTAACTTTAAGAGTCCCAAGTGAACCAAAAGACAGAAAAATGCAATCTCATTTATGTAACAGTAACTTCTTGAAGAAGGCAAGATCTCCTATTTTCTTAGTTTCAGTAATGATCACTATGGCATTCCTTCCTTTCTCCAGAAAAGATTATCCCAGACGGAAGACTCCAGTTTGACTGGAAACCACTTCAAAGGAGGAACAAAATGTTAAAAAAGACGACATAGCTTTAGAGAGTAAGCTTGAAATAAGATAACCAAATAAAAGAAGCCACCTAGCAAACTGAAAGCTGATCAATAACTTCAGATTTTGTTAATCAAGTAAGCTCTATCCTATGGTAATGTGCATTGATATCTACAATTTAAGGCTTCTCTACGTGAGTGGAAACAAGGATTCCAAATTCTACTCCAAATGCAAGACAAAAGGCTGTCAATACCAAAATCATCAGGCACTGCTCTCTACTGATAGCGACTCAAATTCATAGCCAATTTATGCTAAACCACGAAAATACAAGCTCCAAGTTTTAATAATTGAATACATTTGCCAAGACAATTAAGCCATGGAGCGATAAAACTCCCCTAAAATACCATTTATTAACCAACAATATGTCATAACCACATTAATTGAAATCAATACATCTCCAGAAAGCTTAACTTTAAGGAGATTATTGTGAAGATCAAAATTAATTAACCCACCAAAATACTTTCACTAAATTCTCTAAGAAGTATCCAACTATACAAAGCAAACTAGGATCATTGTTATTCATCAATAGACATTCATTCAACGGAACCCAATTCATGAAACAACCTAATACTCGTAAAAGTATTAAGAAATTATATAACAGAAAGCACAAAATAAACATCACAAAACATAAAAATTAACACGTGGCAACAAAAACAAAGCACATCAACAACCAAATCCAGTCACCACCACCCATAGACAACTCTAGTATACCTGTCCTTAATCCACCTAAAACTCTTCTTCAAAGACCCTTTAACCTTCCCTTCAACAGTGTAAACCTTATAGCTAGCAACCCTCTTTTTCCTCTGCAACTCTGGATCATGAAAGCTCCAACTTCTTGAAGATGACCCATTTGTTGACTTCCCTTTCTTGAACTTCATATCATTGCTTTGCGGTTGTTGGGTTTGTAATTGTACTGGAGGCATTGAAGATGCATAGCTTGCACTGTAACATCTGAGATCTTGCACAGCGTTGACGCCGGAGGAGGTGGGTCCTGTGGTTGTGGACCCGTAGCCGTAGTAACCCTCTATCTGCATTCTGCCATCACCACATGATTTGGATCTGAAATCTTCCATGATAATTTTCAAAAGAGATGCAAAAACTGAGTTTTGAGCTGTATAAAGCTCAGTTTTTTGGTCTAAGAGTTCAAACTTTTTGGCTCTAGAGCTCTGGTCCGTTCGGTGGAGTGCGTGCTTTGGTGCTATGGGATTTTGGCATTTTTATTATTTTTTTATCAAGGAAAAAAAAAGGGGAAAAACAATTTTCCGTGAATGAGCTGTTCTTGTGAGATTCTGTGAAGCGCTGACCGAATGGCGTGTCTAGCGTCGGTGCTGCGTACGAAGCACAACTGACTCATAAAAATACCCCCATAAATCAACTTGAACTTAATTAGATTTAAACAACAGACTATTAAGCCTAGCGCAATGATGTTTTAACTGAAATGGATATTCTAACGAATAAAAATTTGATAAGAGAAGTTTTTACATATTACTAGGATGTGACGTCATGTCCTGTCCCATTAGGAGACTTCTATTATTATTTAAGTTACTTAAGGGGTTTGATTATTATCTGTCCTATCCAGTTCATTTTTAAGTAGAAATGGTCAGGTTCAAGTTGGGACTGCCTTGTTAGAGATGATGTTTGCAACTTGCAAGTCCATTTCATAGCAGTTTCCGGTTCCTAGTCAAAGACTTTTGCAACACATTTCACGTCAATTTCGGATCTTTTTGAGCTCGAGTGCGACAGTGGCCGATTTCTTTGTTTTCCCGTGTTCGACGACTAAGAAATTGTCAAGTTAAAAGAGAGTGTATATAGATTTAGATGTATTTTTGCTTTTGCGTTGGAAAATTAGAAATCCATTAACCTCATCAGATGATGAACAAAATTTGGGGGAAAAATTTGAGAAAATGTTCATCTATTTAGTCACATATTATCCAAGCTTTGACATTATCAAAAACACTCACAACCAGACATCCTAATTTCATGTTAAATGTCTCCTAAATTCAACTAAAAGCTCCTTAAACTCAATATTACTTGATCCACGTTTGTATATTTGCTCCTGACTCAGCGGTTGATGAAGTTGTCAAAATTTATCACATGATATCATGTGGGAATGAATCTTTGGAATCACTTCGAAGCATCTGCAATTGAGAAGTAAAGAAACTACGATGGAAAAGCAAAAAGAAAATTAACCATTAGCGAAGATTGACTCATTGACCAGATATTATTTACAACTTTGACTAATCATTAAGAAGCATAATTAGATCTGCACAACGGTGGCAACAGAGCACTGCCGCTAAATTATACTTTCCAAAATTGTTGGTATAGTATTCATCTTGACAAAAATCCAGTCGAGAAATTTATCCAGGTCATGATGAAACATATCAGCAGGAAGCAGCATCACATAAATTTTGAAATCAGAATAGAACGTGCTGCACAAGTAAATTAAGTTAGCCTGCAGAATTGGGGATGCAACACATCTATGACCATTTACTGTTGGAGCAATTTCATCCTTGCGCTGGGGTTGGACGTTTATTTAATTTTCTGTCCCCGATTCATCAAGTCGTGGTAATAGAGAAGAACACACATTGGTTGACCAAAAATGCAGAAAATGAACCAGAAGATCATATTCCCCACCTGCATTTGGCCAAAAAAGAAAAAAAAAAGGTTAATTAAATGGAAGAAGCATCTGGCAACGGTAAAAGCTGAAATTTTATGTATGCCGATCTTTTTCTCTTTATGTACATGACTGAACGCCAGACACTACAGACCACAGTTTGTACTTAATCCCAAAATGCATTATAAGTAGCTGACGTTTGAATGGCAGAAGGTTGAGAAGGGTTTCATATAAAGCACTTACACAAGCATCCTATTAACTTTCTGGGCTATCTTTCCAATATGTGACTAAATTTTTTGGTGGGATGGAGTCAAATGGTACAAAATTCATTTCTAATTAATAATGATGTGAAGAAGTTCAATATAACCACTTTCTCCCTAACCAACATACCATATTGTTTCTGAATCTCCTTTGCAGAAAATTAGTTATCAAGACCAAGGGAACCTGATTCAAATAAAAACAATGAAAATGATAATGATAAGAAAACCATTATTATCAAAATTAACATCAATTCTTGTCACACCAATTGCAAGAATAAGAGCCAACTAGTTAAGATTCTTCTTTTCTTAATGATTTTAAAGTGATTGTCACCTAAGGGGAGGGTGGGGACAATGGATGAGTAAGATAAAATTATTCTGCAGTGATTTTTTGAATGAAGATCCAGCATCCTAGTAAGGAAAGAAGTTAAAAAATTCATACCTGAAACATAATTCCAATGAAAGCCCACAACTTGAACATGTGGCAAGGAACAGCAATGCATAACTGTTGATAAAATGACAGTATTACACGCCAGCCATAAGCAAAAACTAGAAGTAGCAGTGATAGTATATGAGGCAAACAAGTTCAGACCATATTGCACTATTACGCATTACAAGATGTGCAGACAGCTAGAAATAGAAATATTAATCTATCACTACGACAATTAAACTGTATCACTTTGTTTAAACGGCTTCTTGAGACTCTGAACAGACAGAATATTAAGTTTCAGCTACGGTTTTAAAACTAAAGGAGAACAGGTGAAGTAGGAGGACAGATTACTTTCACAATGAAGATGATGTAATGATAGAAAAATAAAATATAAAGTTCTCACCTGTTCTACAAGGATGAAAGGAATGATCACAAATGATTATACATGGACAAAACCAAAAATAGAGTATAAAATAGAGAAAGAAAACACATACCTCGTGGAATACAGCCGAAACTAAGAAGGCAATAAGAACTGCAACTCCCTGCATAAGAAAAACAAATAACACATGAAACCAAAATAAATTGCCACAAAGTCTCAACTATTTGCATGGACTCTAGGAAAAAATAAATTCTAAAGTCTAAATGCATTTAGCTCAGTTCTAATCCTGTAAATGCCCAATCTACAATATATCATCAGCACTCATTTTATTTTGGGTAACATATGTGCCGTTACTCCCAGTGTAACCTAAAAAACTACGGAAGGTAGCTTTAGGTGCACAAAGGATCAATTTACCTTAGGTATACCATGCCGCAAGCATGGAAAATAGATATGCCGAACCATCCATTTATGAACAGGCTGTGATTCATAATTCCGTAAAAAAAAAAAAAAAAAAAATTAGCTGTCAAGAACAAAAAAATTAAATATTTCAAACGGGATATAGTTTCAATATACAAGTAAAAATATAGGGACACTACAAATGTTTTAAGAACTCTAGTATCTCTTTATTTGAATTGTAATAATTGTAAATCTGAAAGCTGGTAGTCTTCTTAAGCCTTTGTTAATAAAACCGAACATAAAAGACAATAATATTCCTAGTAGCAAAAGTTTGTCCTAGTTGAAATAGATTGAACACTAGGAAACAAAAGCATAACTTGCTATGCAAAAGGAGCAAAACATTCAACAAAGATATAAAAAAATGTACAAATTATAACAAACCAAAAACAGATGCAGCTCTAGAATTAAAGGAAATCATAAAAAATGCCATGACAATTCCAATCTCATTTTGCATTCACTGCCCACGTACATGAAATGGTGTAGACAATAAGATGTTATAGTATCAGAGGGTAATTTATGTCCAAATAATTTGGTATTCTCTTACTAAATAACAGCAACAACATAAGAGCCACAGATGTTACTATGGCGTTAACCTACATCACATATCTTGATAGAAAAGAACTGCAATAATGAGTATATGAATCATACCATATTCCACATTCTCCAGTACTGATGACAGCCGCAAAACAAGGAAGTGCATACAAGAGAGATTGAGTTGCTTAGTTCAATTCGATGTAGATTCAATCAAAATGAAGAATTCAAGAAAAACATATCAGAGGATACAGGACCTACCTCCTCAACAGTTTTTGCATTCCACCAATCTTTATAAAACTCGCGATCACCAAAGCGGAGCACTTCAGCCAGTATATTTAGCCTGTACTAGTAAACCCATCCATAAGATAATTCTGCCTCAGAGAAAATATAATTATTTTCACATGGAAAATATCAAGACCTCTGTAATCAAAGAATATCAGCTAAATGCTCATAGTATTGATTGAAGCAAAATTTAACAGATGTAACTTTTAAAAGAAGGATGAATAATATATTCAAGCTGTTTGAATAGTTGTATCAACTTAAAAAATGAAGAGGAATAGACTTCATAAGTAAAATGCATAGAATAGAATAATGCCTACACCTATTGACAAGGTCAACGTGAATGTGTATAAAATTAGAAGGGACGACAGCTAAAGATTTATACAATATATTACTGGAATCATAAAAAAATATAGAAACTTGACAAGCACTTCAATTTTATACAAAGAGAAAGAATGACTATGTTCTAGTAATCAAGAAGAACAAACTCACCAGAGGTGAAAAAAGCAGTAGAACATGCAGAGCCACACATATAGATTTGGAACTGAAAGCTTCAGAACTCTCTCTATGGCATATAAAAAATTCCCTTTTAAAGGATGCTGTGAGTTCTGCACAATGGGATTGATATACTGCAGAAATATACCACAAAACCATGTCAGAAGAGAAGGGCAAGTATACGAGTAGCTCCAACTTATCAATTAGTTGCTACTTACTTGTTCTATTATGAATCCCATAACTCCTGTAAATATTATTAGCTTGATAGATTGACGAACCACCCAACCTTTGCGTACACATGCTGTACGTGGATAGCTTGGCTACAATGAAAAATAAGAAATTGTGACAAGTAGAACATGACAATAACCACATAAAGACGATACTTTTGACCAGTAAACAAATTTCCACAAACCTTTTTTTTGTAAAAGAATAAAAAATAAATAAAAATTCTGTTATAAAGCCAGTACAAAAAATGAGTCACCATGCCTTTTTAGGCCAGTTAAAAAAAAAAAAAGTCACTATTGCAACTCCTGGAAATGATCACAAGCATATTAGACAATGTAGAAATACATAAGCCGCAAATCACATATCGGTGTCAACTGATGAAAAGGTAGAAGGCAGAAGAAATATTAATATTTGATGAATAAACAAAATTTTAAACTCTTAGAAGTATCTTTTACTTATGACATGTAAATGTGTAAGGTAAAAAGTCAAAAGGATAGCAATTACCACAAAAGAGTTATACCAGAAAGAATCAAGCTTATGTAGACGTTCCCATAAACTTTAAACATGCAGCAGATAAAAGTTCTTCAGATTATTTGCACAGGAATCTTGTTAATTACCTGGTAACATAATGTGGGAGCAACCATGAAATATGCCAAACTCTTGAAACTAACATCATATGAGCAATCCACAGTTAGAGAACCAGACTGGTTATCCCCCTGCATCACAAGAAGATCTTATTGACTGATAAGGAACTCGAATTTACCCACAACCCATATAATGAGACTGTTGTAGAATATGAAAAACATTCCTCAAATTTACGAAAGAGGGGGAGAGAGAAATCAACTTTTTCCCGTGAAGACAGCCACCCTACATATTAATTGAGAAGTGCCAAGAGAAAAAAGTGATCATAACACGTGAGTATAAGGCCCCATATTTTCGCAAATTCCCAACTTATTACGAAAGATATGGAGCATATCATTTTAATTTTAGGTATGTTGAATTTGAGGAAAGAAACCCAAGAGATACTTGTTGAAATGGAAATACTCTTCAAATCCCGCGTCCATGAATATAATCTTTTTGTGTGTGAGCTTTTTAACAGAATTACACCATACCTTATCAACTGACTGGCTGAGTGATCTCATGTCATAGTTAGTGTGAGCATAAGATACAAGTTTTAACCACACGATACAAGCAAAGAGCATCAATGTGACGCCAGAGACAAAAGCAGAGTCGCACCTGCACAATTCAAAGCTAAAGAATTAAAGAAGAAGTTTCACAATCATCCGTTTGAATCAATAGTAGAGAAGGAAAATGGCTTGCAAGAAAATTAGTTATCGTATAACTTTATACAACTTAAACCCTTTATCTAAACCTGTGTATCCATTTTCCCAAAGACTTCCTCTTCTGTCTTATGCAATTTTAGTGGATGTAGGAAATAAAAATTGTGACAGAGACGACTGTATCAAAAGCAGGACCAATATTTAGTTGCAAGTTACAGTCATTCAAAGGGCTATTGCAGACTATCATGAAACCTCCAATTCTTATACAAGATTCACTTCAAGCGTTTATTTTATATCAATTAGTCAAGGCTAAATGCTAAATTCTTCCTATTATTGAAAGCAAACAATATTAAGCTAAAGAAAAGTAAATACAGAAGGGTATATAAAGACTGAAGACATAAAAGTTATAAGACAACTAGAACTCACCCAAGAATCACGAAAACTGGATACAAAACTGCAGTTGTACTAATGATTATATGTAGAGAAACAACAGCCTGCAATATTAAAAATTCAAATTTATCACAAACAAAAGTACTAAACCCTGACTACCCCAAAAGGCAATTCTTTTCAAGGCATTATTTAAATCAGCTGAAAATTTGCTGTACAGCAGTTGAATTGAACCACTTACGGGTTCAGATATACACTTCCTTTGTGCCAACTTTTCAACTATAAACGCGGCGAGTGGGAAAATCGGGAGAGTAAGACTGCAACGGCAACAAGAACCAGAATAAAATAAAAACCAATAAAAACATGATATCGCCTGAAAATAATTCATTCATTAGCAAAGAGACTATAATACAAGGTAATTGAGAACATTACCAACACATAAGCAGAGGCCAGTCGCTCAATGACTTAGAACTAAACCAAAAACCAGTCTTAATCAACCAACCATACTGCAACAGAAGTAAAAACGAACAGTAATGAGCCAATGAAAACGAAAGACCTTAAACGACGTCGTCGTTTGGTAAAAGTACAGCTGACGATGATAACGAACCTTCATTAAATTTTCGATGATAAGCCTACTGTTAACAGCAACAAGCACTACGATACATAGGTTGAATAGACCTGCATGACTCTGCTATAATATAAAAAACCACATAATTAATAATTAGCTAAAACTTACAAAAAAAAAATACAGAATTTTTTTTTTAAACTTTAACAAAATTATCTGCGTCTACCTGCTTGAAAATTGCATCAGAACTAAGAGGACTCTCTTTGATTCTCCGATGAGCCGGAACAGACGGCCGATACGTGAATCTTATATCGAGTCCGCCGTGATTCTCTCCGTTTCCAATCTTCTCAGCGTTCCTCGTCGTCAAATTCGGCGACGCCGACGGGCCTTCAGCTGCCAGCGCGTCAACATTGGCCGAACTATCCAGTTCGCTGGCGTTTGTATCGGACGCGTCTCGAATTGCGGTGGCGTTCGGCCTCTTACGCAGGGAGAAGTTAAGATCCGTCTCGTCGGCGGTAGTGGTTGTGGTGGCGGCGGTGGCGGTGGCGGTGGCGGCTGCTCCGCCTATACTTTCAAGTGAGTCTGTTATGGCCATTCAAAATTGCTGAAGCTGATGATTGATTAGATTGATTGATAACAAAATACAGAGCATGTGTGTGGGTGCGTGAGAGAGAGAGAGATTTCTAGAGGAATTTACGAGCCACAGTTTTAACCTTAACGAGTTACGGTGTTAGCTTGTCCAATCGTATTTATAGACAATTCTTCATGCAGAAGACTGCAGTTTTTTCTTATTTTATTATTTTATTTTAAAGACGGTTATCAATAATAATTATTAAAAAGGAAATCCGTATTTGCCAACCCAAAAAAATAAAATTAAAAAAACTATTTTAAAAAGTTGCAAAGCTATTTGGTTGTGGAATAGGGAATCCAGGAAGGATTCTCCCTGGGTTGCCTCAAAAAAGTCTCACTTATTTTTGTCGTTTTGTAATATTAACAACACTTTCATTAAAGCTTCTGTTCTTTTGCTAATGCAACACGGGAACTAGGGGTACTCAAGTAATCTGAACGCGATCTTCATCAAAGTTATAAAGGTGGGTTTATTTCACTACCCAACAACAAATATGATGACATGTAATATGAACTCGAAAAAATAGTATAATCTTCCAACACGCCTTACAACCAAATCCCAGAGTATAATATAATAGTTAAAACGAAAGTCGGTTTGGTACTTTGGATTGATGATCGGACTAAGGCACGAGAAGAGGACCTTCCGTCCCAGAATATTCTTTTAATGTATTCTGCTTAAGCAAATGGCGCCACACTCCCACGCAATGGAAACTTCTTGAATATGGACAAAATTGCAAAGAGAAAAAAGGTCGAGAATTATTTTAAAAAATTGTAGATATTTTCATCCAACTTATAAAAAATGGTTTTTGTTAAGTGACATAGACTGCCTAAACACTGCTTTAAATCATAGTATGGGATGAATATTTACAGATGTCTAATAATTGAAAACGGACAAATATAGTAAGTTTATGAGGGTGGCGTTTGGCATCAATTAGTCATTCATTTCCGCCAACAGGCCAGAAGGTAGAAAGTTCCAAATGGYTAAGAAAGGGGGTAAATACATAGACATCYCCGAAGTTTGGTCTAAGTAACAATCTCAYCCCTGTTATTAATAAAGTAACATAGATACCCCCAGAATTGGAAAACATGGGGTCTTAACACCTAAAAATAGGGGTCTTAATGTTACTTAAAATATTAAAATGGGGGTCTTTATGTTACTTTATGAATAACAGGGGTGAATTTGTATTTAGACCAAATCTTGGGGGTGTCTATGTATTTACCCCGTTAAGAAAGATATGACATCGACTTCAGATTTGTAAGAGGGTTACGTGAACGACTTTTTTATTTCACATGGGCAATAGTTGGAAGCTTACACTTAAAGGCCTAAGCAATTGAACCATATCAGATTCAGAGAGAATGAAGAAATCTATTTGTCATGCAACTATAGTTTGACCCCCAAAACGGGGAATTTCCGGATACGCATGGATGGAATAAATGGACTCCAACCAGCCTCCCAGAGTTAGCTTAATTAATAAGTAAACATAAATGAGTTGCAAAAGGGAACAATTGAATTGAATTGAATTGGCAACCCTGCATTGGATATGTGAAAAAGTCCGCAAAAGACGAATTTTGCATTACATGGGAAATGTTTCACATTCTAGTTTTAGGGTAGTACACATTCTAGTTTAGGGAATTGCCATTTTAGTTAATGCTCCCAGGTTGATGCTAGTGGTAATATTGATCGGTTCGACTGGAATATTTATGATCAATAACTTTTTATAGATTAATTTTACCTGAGTAATTTATGTATAAATAATAAAATCTCTACTTATTTGACCTTACAACTTGAGTCCTTACAAAATACAAAACCAATACTATTTTGAATCAGACATTCAAGATCTTTCTTGATCCTCGCTTTTAATTCAAATAGTTCCATTGTACAAGCACCTCAAAAATTGATATTGAAAATCAAAATGGACCAGGGAAGAAAGGAAAACACAAGCATAATATTGCCCAGAAGTATAAATCCTCCATAAAATAAGAACATTCACTAACAGAAAATTTGCAACAACAAATTCCCAACACACCAAATTTGGCGCCAATGGGTTTCAGATTGCCAGTCCAGATATTCAAACTTCTTAAAATTACCACCCTAGACCTATTAAACAAGACTTAAGCTAGAACTGGAAAAAAGGAAAAAGAGTAAAAAAGAAGAGAAGCAGGAAAATAAGAAACACAGCAAATCACACTTACCAAACAGAAACCCAGATTCCCTAATGATAATGAAGATAAAATCTCAGAGGAGATCAGCTACATTAGATGGCAGCTCCTCAACTACGACGTTATAAAACTTCTGGATGTCAAATAGCATCCTCTCATCATCCCTCGTCATAAAATTTATTGCAACACCTTTCCTCCCAAATCGTCCACTTCGACCTATTCGGTGAAGATAGTTCTCAGGCTGTGTAGGTAGATCATAATTTATGACAAGAGAGACTTGCTGAACATCAATACCACGGGCCAAAAGATCAGTGGTAATCAAAACACGAGATGACCCAGATCGGAATTCACGCATGATAATGTCTCTGGTATTCTGGTCCATATCTCCATGAGTAGCAGAGACAGTGTGGTCCCGGCCCCGCATTTTGTCAGTCAGCCAATCTACCTTGCGTCGGGTGTTCACAAAAATGACACTCTGGGTTATGGCTAAGGTTTCGTAAAGATCACAGAGAGTCTCAAGCTTCCATTCTTCTTTTTCAACATTAACATAAAATTGCTTTATACCCTCCAAAGTAAGCTCATCACGTTTCACAAGGATTCGCACTGGTTTATTCATAAACTTTCTGGTGATTTCAAGAGCCTCAGGTGGCATGGTAGCAGAGAATACGCCAACCTGAACTTTTGCTGGAAGAAGCTGGAATATATCATAGATCTAGTGGCAAGAAAAACCAATATCAGAACAATCATGATCCACTAAACCAGGAACTTAAGTAATATATAAAACAAAACCTAGTTTTATATGAATCTAGACATAGAAAGCAGAAATCACCGTTGTCCATGTGTCTAGTCCATTCAACCTAAAGGAACTTCCTACACAGTTTTCATTAAGATGGGGAGATAAGAACAATGAAAAAGCACCTGATCCTTGAAACCTCTGGAAAGCATTTCATCTGCCTCATCCAATACAAACATCTTGATGTTATCAGGGCGAAGTGACTGCCTACGCAGCATATCAAATACACGGCCAGGAGTGCCCACCACAACATGAACACCGGCTGACAGAATGCGTTGGTCTTCACGAACACTGGTTCCACCAACACAAGCATGTACCTTGACACCAAGGTAGTCTCCCAGTGCTCTCATAACCTTTTCAATCTGCTGTGCAAGCTCACGAGTGGGTGCCAAAACCAAGGCCTGGCATTCCACTAAACCATAATCAAGTTGTTGCAGAATACCAGAACAGAAAGTTGCTGTCTTCCCTGTTCCAGACTGAGCCTGTTGAATAACGTCAAGTCCCTTGCAGAAGGGAACAATACCCCTTTGTTGGATTGCTGAGGGTTTTTCAAATCCTACAAGGAAAATTGCTTTCAGCATTTCATAATACACTGCTCAGGAGCAATGGAAAAATAACAAGAAAAAGGCACCACTTCATATAATGAATATTCAATATTTGCAGTTTCCCCAGCACATGAAAAGTGAGGAAAAAGCAGAAACACAACGAAATCAATACGGGAAGCATGAAGCTAAATATTGAAAATAATAATTTGATATACCATATGCATAAATTCCCCTCAGAAGATTCTCTTGCAATCCCATTGAATCAAATGTATCGTACACCTCATCATATGATGTAAAGAATTCTTGTCCTTCAGTTGTAAGCCTATATCCATTTTATCAAATGAATAAAAGAGATTAGCATCCACTTTACAAGTGCATACACAATGAGATTAAATGACAACAGCTGAAGATAAACTGATAGAGAAGAGAAAAAGCTTACAATTCATTCATCTTGGCATCATATTGACGTGTGTCATATTGTGATCCTTCTGGTGCCAATCCCGCCATGACTGCTTACATACAAGATTAATAGAAGTTAAAACACTTGCAGAGAAAATCCCACATACATGAGAGAGTTTGTCACCATGAGTGTGGTACAGTTGTGCGGGAGCATGTATAAAAGTGGCGGTGCCTTTACTTCACTCCTTTTTCTTCTATAATAATCTAATTTAAAAATGCAATATTTAAACCAACTCTTCCCAGATACCCATGAAGAAGTCATCAACCACAAGCACAAACTACTACATAAATGTATGGTATCTCCTTCTACATTGAGCCATGTTAGATTTTAAACTCTATAGGTACACACTTTTCTGTAAGTTTAATAATCGCAAAATTAAAGAAGCGAAACTCCAACAATAATGAAAACTATGGCTCTGCACAAAACCAGTAATCTAAGAATTGCAAAACTGTGTCTTCCACACAAAAATAGAGCCTCGGAAGCAAGAAAAAACTACTAGTTTTCCACACGGGAGTAAGAATAATTTTATCTCTTAGGAAGATGCTACTCTTAGAGCTTATGCTTTATTTAGTAAAATAAGCGTTCCAAATATCAAACTTCTAACTTCTTTTAAAGTTTGGGTCTCCACCAACAACAAAAAAAATATAAAATAAAATAAGTGACTGAACACCTATATTTCATAGAATTATTAAAACAGCAATAACAGGAACTGAACAACATCATTAAATTCAATTTACTGCCTCATAAAACAAACCAATTTAAATAGAAAAATCGAAAGCTGCATATTTAAAGTAACCACAAGTAGCGATTCATAAGAAATCGCGAAGCCTAAAACGAAATCGAGGAAGAATTAAGAAGTAAAGCAAGCAAGCAGTGTATCGAAGATAATGAGAGAGAAGAGAGAAACCTTATGATGATGACGATCGGTGAAGCTGAAGATCGAAGACGAAAAGAGAGAGCGATAGAGTTGTTGGTTTTGACGAAATTAGGGTTTCCCAAACTCCTCGGATCTCTGCCGCGGAGTTGAGGAAAGATTGTTTTGGAGAAAAATAGACGAAGCGAAGCGAGTGAGCCACGCAGTAAGTGAGCTGAGTTGTTAATTATAGTGTGCGAGGGTTACTTACACCTTCTCTAACAAGGATATCTGCCCTTCCTTCGCCTGCGGTTTTTCTACTTGTTTACGGATTTGCCCTTGCTTCGTGTGGAAGTGAAACCGAGTTTGAAAGGGCCTTTATGAGGCCATTAATAAGCCGAAAGGCCTGGCTTTTGTCAAAGTCAAACTCCGTCTAAAGTTCTAAACTCCACTAGGATAAAATTTAATTTAATAAAATATTTAAGATTATATCTAAAGCACCCTTTATCCCTATATACTGAAGTACATCTCTTCCATTCTATTTCTCTTGATCGGGATAATATTTGAATGAACAAAAAACTTGGTGACAATAGGAGCAAAAGTATTTTAACATTGATTCAACTCTAACTGGTTCTTTAGTTGATGAGAAACACGGTCAAGAGAGTTACTTTTGAGGATAGAATTAGAACATAAAGCTCCACTAAAACTATTGATGTCCTTTCTAGTAATTTCAATGTCATATTTTTTTAATCCAAAAAAAAAGATAAAGAGGCTTAAAGGAAGTTTTAAGTGAACTTAAATAACAACACTCTTTAAATAACTCATTATACTTTTGTGTCTTTTTCGCAAAATTTATGTCCACATGGCTCTACTTCGCCTCAAAGGTGAGATTCTGAAAATATATAAGAATTTCTCCTTTTCTTTCAGTTTTCTTTTTCGGGAACATGATTCTAAAACTGCTAATGTTTTACAACACTTTTCGAGCAGATTTGGGTGATGGTTAAAGTCAACTTGAAAAAGAAGATGAAGAATAGAGATGCATAAAATTTGTTATTTCTTTCAAACAGAAGCTGATTGCTGAGGAGTCTTATGACCCTTTGGGAAGAAGAATAGTTGTCTTCTGATGTCGACCAGGAGTCCGTTACTAGTCATCGGTTTTTGGCACCACAGAGAGTTCGTAAGGATACTTCTCCGCTGGCATTTGTTGCCTAATAACGCCTTGGAGATCAGTCGGCCAGACTATTGCATTATGCTTTAGTATTTGGCAATTCCATGCCATATATTAAACGAACGGTTGAACGCTTCTTATTATTCAGTTGTATTGAAAAAAATTCAACAGCATTCTCAAAGTGAGCATGTTTAATATATCATCTAACTTGAAAGGATCCAATGAGTTCCATAATACTAAAATCATAAAACACGATAAACGGTACAACAACTGAAATTAAAGCAACAAACAAATTGCAGAAAGAAGCCCTATAATTAAAAATTAATACTATTTCAACTGCCTCCACGCTTTATAATAATCTTGATCAAGACTGCTGAGTATTTTTTAAGCCTTCCACAGTGCAAATGCAGAACTAGAATGTTATACTTATTTTGCAGGGTTCTTAACTGTCATACTCATTTTACAGCGAATATAAAAGAATGAATAACTCAAAAGTTTAACTTCGATGAAAGTGACACCACAAGTTACAACACACAGATAACCACCAGGGTTTAAATCATTTTGCAGGTTGGCACTAACATTTATATGCCTTGGCAGCGGAATGTGCACAAATGACTTCCAAACAACGAGATAACATCCACAAGACCTCCGTAACCTCCGATTGCAGTAACCTGTTCAGAACAATAACATATAGGAGCAAATCAGGGTATCAATTGAAATGATGGATCAATATCAAACAATTGTTGAACTGAATAGTAGGAAGAGCAAGATGCAGTGACTTCCAGCAAGTATGAGACAAAGCCATTCACACTCAAAATTTTGCATCTACTGATTATCATGATTATTCATTTGCATATTCCGTATTTCAATTTGTAAATGGCACAGTAAAGCAAAATCATCCAATGACAAATGAATTTGGCATGAAGTCTGAACCATGTCCATGTACAGAGGGGTACAACACCAGTATGCAAGCGAAGTGCTATTCGTTAGGGCAGTGAGGCCACTATGTTTAGTGAACAAGTTATCAGATACGAATATTAATGTCAAACCAGAATGAAAAATGATAACAAAAGATTTATAGAAACAAAACTAAAAATGAAAAAAACTAGTGTATCAAAGGTATGGAGAAGGCAAATTAAATAGGATCATACACCAGACGGATGTAAAGAGACAGAAAAAGCCGAGTGTGAAGCACATTGTATTTGTGAAAGTATCACCCCATTTATGTCGAAACGATTAAGGAGAGGTTCTGCTCCAACAGCTAAAATCTGAAACAGTTATATAGAGATTATTAGGAAGAACTAATCCTAACCATAAAAGTACATAACTCAAAACCTAGCAGATCCAGAGTATACGTATTGACATATGTTTTTGAAGTTATATAAGTGCACACAAGATTAAATATTACACTTACATGATTATCATCAAATATTACATCCTGTATAGATGCACAACTATGAATGCTTGAAATGCATTCAGAGGCTGGGAGATTCCAAACTGACAAGCTCCGACCACTGCCACAAGCCTGTGAAAGTACGAAGGTAATCAACAAAAGCTCATATCCTAAACAAACAACATGACAATTAGTCTTGCCACCACAAAGGCTATTATAGACATAGTTATCCCAGTTAAAAATCAATCACAGGATATGTTAATTTGACACTTTATTTCCATGAACAATAAAAAGCTTTTGATGTACTCTCTGTCAAGATGTGTCCAACTCAAAAAATCAGCAAAGCTGCACAACAACTTAGAGAGATGCAAATGAAAATAAAAACAATAATACATAGTTGCTGCTTCAACTCTTACCAACCAGCTCTCACTTGCATCAAGAGCAATGCAGCTAACGCATGAAATGACTCCTTTCAACCCCTTTTCCTTCACTGGATCAATTACTTGAACACAGTTTCCACTTTTGCAATCTAGGTAACAACATATAACAAAGCCATTTAGCTTCATCAATTTTGACTAGATATTCAAATATAGTAAAGAACAAACAACAGTGTAGATGCTGTCAAAATCCAGGACAGAAAATAGATTAATGATATGGATTCATTCCAGTATAGTTGCTATTTTAGAGTATGTGGTTGGTAATTATAATAAAGTTATTTCATTGGCACATTATGCTGCAACAAGTTCGAACAAAATATTTCTTCTTGGGGCCCACTTTCATGCACAAATCTGTGAGTTGATCACAAAATTATTCCAATGTATGACATCACAGAACATGGTTCTGTTTTCTGCTTTAATTGACAGAAAATAATGAAGACAGGTTTTTACCCCATATTCGTGCAGTTCCATCCTCTGAACCAGTGACAATCTGAAATGTTAAAAAGGTTGCTATAAGAGAGAGAAGTTGATAGAAAATTTCAACCTCATATCATCAGCACTTTGAAAGACATAAAGGAAACCACATCTATGAATGGGTCAAAAACCAGACTTTAGCTTTACAAGGAAATGGTGATTAACAAGGTCTATGCTAGTCCCACAGCTAGATAGAGCAGAAAGAACAAAATTGTTCAGAACAAAATCCCATTTTTTACAAATGAATAATATGAAATCGCATAAACTGTATGAACAAAGAGCATTCAACATTCCTCTGAACAATAGGTTAATAACTAACCAGTTTCTCAAACTTTTCTCAGAACAATTCATCAACAAAGGTCAGGACTCTAGCAATAATGATTCATCTGAACATTCTCCTCTATGAGACAAACAAGATGTTGCTTTATGAACCTTACAGATTATATTGGAGGAGCTCAGCAGAGAGCAAATATACACAAGTAAGATTTAAATTTCTTTGACATCTTCACAGAATCAGCACTAAGATGTCAATAGAAAATGTTTGACCCAACATAATACTATCCTCATGTAATGATTAAAGGACTTTAACTTTTTTGCCTTCTTTCCTTCTTTTCTAGTCCTTTTAAGATCTTGTTTCTTGGAATTGATTTGCTCACTCTCCTTTTTCTCTCAGGTTCGATTTCATAAAAGCCCCACATAAACAAACCAATTTAACCATTACAGTGAAGAATAAGTAACAATAATTCAGATTAATCTTTTCTTACAATTGTATTAGCAACCTTTACAGAAAGCAATCATCGTTAAGAATATAAGGGAAGAAAACTCAACCTGATTAGTAGATTTTCGGGCAACTACACAGTGCAAGTAGTCCGAATGCCCCTTAAAAACCATTTTGATCTTACTGCTCTCCTGAAAAGCTCCATTAGAGAAGAATCGAAAATCAGTGCAAGTTAGCAAAATCAATTAATACCTTTTAAAGATATTCTACAGGTATAAAACTTAGAATTGCTTCTAAAAGGAAATTTATTAATATAAGTAACATATTCACCTTGAGCAAATACATACCACATCCCAGCAATATGCACAAGAATCACCCGCTGCCGAAAAAATGGATCCCCCCTATTTTAAGGTGAAAACAAAAAATCTTTAAGATTTAAATAATCGCCACCCAACTTAGAAAGACAGTACTAACACATAAACTAAAACAAACATTGAATAAAGAAAAGAAGAAACCTGAGGATCAACAGCAATGGCATTGTTTTCAGGAATTGGAGAAAGAGCACCCCAGGGACCTCTAAATAAAAAAGGATAGAGAGGAAAATAAGAGTTTATAAGACGTAGTAAAGAATAAAAGGGGACATGTAAGGCAGGAAGGACAAAAATTTGATAATTATAGAGGGTGGCCTCTCCAGTATCCGCTCATGGTAAGTGTTCATAATATATAACAGCTGATTTGATAATTTGTAGTAACTCACTTATGTTGAGGATTCACCAACTCCAGTACTGGCTTCAGATGATTTCCTGCAAAAGCAGAAGAGAAGAGCAAATAAATTCAAAGTTGACAAATTGAAATAATATATTCATATATTTGGATCTAAAGTTGATGCAAGAAAACGAGTAGAAGTGCTAAACATTATTTGCAGTAAATCATAGAACCAAATTCAGAAATAACTCAGCAGAAGGAAAGCTAAAATCGGAACTAATAGAGAAGCGTAAGAAAAATTATGTGGTTCTGTCACTAATGCTATTTCCAAGCATACGTCATCCTGAAGGTAGCATTCTAAGTCAATTGGACAACAGCAACAGCATTTGAACAACATTTAAAACTAACATAAAACTGTGAGACCAAAAGAAAAAAAATTAATATAACGAAATAATGTATACAATGGTTTGAAAAATAAAAATCAATTAGAAATTACAAAACTGTATTCGGATTTTGGACAAACAAAAATAATAAGATGATGCCAAATCAGCACTTTAAATATATGTTATCAAGAATCTAGTAATCCTATATTATTACCTTGTAAATGAACAGGCACTTCGGATTCTGTAAATTCCTGCCATCTCCATCCACGGATTCGACCATCATCACCACAGCTGCGGAATATCGAGAAAATATAAATATAAAGCTAGTGAGTGTACGTAAACAAACAAAGAAGCACAGAAGTATAATAAAACCCGACCTCAATAACAATGCATTTTCATCATCACCGTAGAATTTGATATCATACGCAGGCCCGTCATGTCCTTGAAGAAAGCCATTCGGTTCAGCATCTAACAGCCTGTCAAACGAACGAGTAACATAGCAACCATAACCAGTCACAATCAACCAATAATTAACTGTAAATTGAAACAGCCTAGTCAACGCATTCTTACTGTTGAGACTTGCTATTGCTAAATCCCAATGGCTGCAACCAAACACGAAAGAACAAACTCATCAGTGAAACTGATTAAAATATTAATAGAAATGATTTTAAAAAACTAAATAAAGAGAGAGTTGACGGACGAGTTGCGAGATGCAAGAGGGGATAGAGTACGAGGCAATTGAACCGTCGCTGGAGGCGACGACGACGGTGTCAGGGCTAGGGTTTGAGGAGGGGCTCCACGCGGTTCTAAAAACGGTTTGGTTTTGGATCTCTCTCTCTTTTAATATACTTTCTCTGTACGCATTTTCGTCCCACTTCGTCGCGTCTCCACACATTCTGGTTCCTGCTACTGCCAATGCTAGCCGTGACCAGAGAACTGAGAGCGGAAAGGTAGGAACGCAGGAAAATTCCAGCCACTTAACGGCGCCGTTCAAAATTAATAAGCGGGGGTGTTCAACCCGATTTGGGCTCAGACATGGGCCTTGATTTGAAGCCCAACCACTACAATCGTTGGAGGACAGACCATACTGGGCCTCTTTTAACCTCTCAACAATAATATTGTGGGCTTGCAGAACCCAACAGCGTTGAAGGAAAAAAGAAAAGAAAAGTTCATTTAAAAAAAATGAATAATAATATAACGATAGGAACATGAATAATTCTATATCTTTTGTAATCTTATGATTTGATTTTGACTTATGTTGGGTTGGAGACTTGGAGTAAATCTCTATCAAAATTTGGATTCCTCTTTGTAAAGAAATTATGGTGGGAACCGAATGTTCTTTATTCCAATTGATGAAAACCAAAGAAATTAGAAGAATTCTCAAATCTGATTTCCTTCAATTTGAGGAATTTTTTTTTTTTTTTTTGCTAGAAAAAGATTTTGATTCTTTTACTCATATTATACTATAAATAACTAAAAATATTTAATCATAATGATCGGTGATTCTACAATACACCAAATATATGGTACATCAAATTATCCAAATTACCATTTTATATATATTAATTTGTAAATAATTGCAAAAAAATTGTTTTGAATATCATTAGATTTTTGTTTGGTTTCCAAAGATTTTTTTTTAATGCACTATATTTGTAATTTTTATATGTATTTTTATAATTTTATGTATTATATAACTGGTATATTATAGTCAAATCTCATAATAATTAATCTAAAAATATCACAATAAAATAATTATATATTTAAACAGTGCAATAATAACAATTACAAAACTATGCAAGTTGCGTAAGGTCAAGTGCCTTTACACATGTAATGATTCGAATTCGAATTCGAATTCTAGAGATTATTTTAATTTAGAAGCGTACTAAATTAACTCTCTTTATTTTCCAGGGATATGAGTTAAAATTTTGTAAAGTTAAGTTGAATTAAGGATTACGAGAAACTTTGGGGTCTGTCTGAGATATTCCCAAAAAAAAATTAAAGAAACACGAAAGCAACAGCGCACATGGAAAAGTGATGGTTGGTTAATTCCCGGAAACCCACGCACATACATAGTTTTCTTCGTACTTACCCAAAGCAATCGGCATCTCCAAAGCACCTCCATCCAAAAAACCCTAAAAATTCCCATTCCTTTCAACACTTCAACGACGGGTTCACGAATAAAATCTGAAACATCTCAATTTGCTCTCCGAAAGATCTGATTTTCTCTTGTTATTTGGCAGCTCTTCGACACTTTCGACCGTCCACTGAATCAGTGAGTTGAGCACTTCTCTCGCTGTTTATATGTCTGTTTAATAGATCTGTTATTTATCTTTTTATTGTATAGAGTATTTTTTTATTGAAGAATAAGGAAAACGAATTCTGGGTATGGCGATTTGGGTTGCATTTGATGTGAATCCGATGATTTTGATGTTATCAGTCAGATTTGCTTGTATTGATTTATATTTGTTTGTTGATTGGCTCAGGTACGGTTTGAGATAACAAAAGATAAGGTTGGTTTGTTGTTGGGAGATAAAAAGGTTTTAGAAATTGATTTGTTGAAATATGGGAGATAACAATTCACCACCCGAGTCTCCAAAAGATAACTCAGATCAGAATTCGGAGACGAACCCGGTTCCGAAGGATGATAACTCATTGGAGACGATAGTTAGAAAGTTTCAGGACTCCATGTCCATGAGCAAGAAACACAAGTTTTGGGAGACCCAACCTGTTGGCCAATTCAAGGATGTTGGCGACAGTAGCTTGCCTGAAGGCCCTATCGAGCCTCCGACCCTGTTATCTGAGGTCAAACAAGAACCTTATAATCTTCCTAGTCAATATGAATGGACCACTTGTGATATGGACTCTGAAGAGACTTGTACTGAGGTTTACAATCTCTTGAAGAATAATTATGTTGAGGATGATGAGAACATGTTCAGGTTTAATTACTCGAAGGAGTTTCTTCGGTGGGCTCTTCATCCACCAGGCTACTATCGCAATTGGCACATTGGTGTTTGTGCTAAAGCTTCCAAGAAGCTTGTTGCTTTCATTACTGGTGTCCCTGCAAGAATTCGGCTACGTGATGAACTTGTGAAAATGGCAGAGATCAATTTCTTATGTGTCCATAAGAAGCTTAGATCAAAGAGACTGGCGCCTGTAATGATTAAGGAGGTTACTAGAAGGGTGCACTTGGAGAATATTTGGCAAGCAGCTTATACAGCTGGAGTAGTTCTTCCAACACCAATAACAACTTGTCAGTATTGGCATAGGTCTTTGAACCCTAAGAAGCTTATTGATGTTGGGTTTTCAAGGCTTGGGGCAAGGATGACAATGAGCCGGACCATAAAACTATATAAGTTACCCGATTCTCCTGCTACCCCTGGATTCAGAAAAATGGAGCTCTGTGATGTCCCTGCTGTTACTCGATTGCTTAGAAACTACTTGAGCCAGTTTGTTGTTGCACCTGATTTTGATGAGAACGATGTGGAGCACTGGCTTCTTCCAACTGAAAATGTGGTGGATAGTTACTTGGTTGAGAGCCCAGAGACTCACGAGATCACTGATTTCTGCAGTTTCTACACTCTACCTTCCTCTATCCTTGGCAATCAGAATTATTCAACTTTGAAAGCTGCTTATTCATACTATAATGTCTCCACCAAGACTCCATTGCTTCAGTTGATGAATGATGCACTTATTGTTGCCAAACAGAAGGATTTTGATGTCTTCAATGCCTTGGATGTCATGCACAACGAGTCATTCCTGAAAGAACTGAAATTCGGACCAGGAGATGGACAACTTCATTATTATCTCTATAATTACCGAATGCGAAATGCCTTGAAATCATCAGAACTTGGGCTCGTACTCTTGTAGTCTGATATTTTGGCATCATCCGTGATTTTGTTTGCTAAGTAGGTGTGGATTGCTTTCATATTGGTTATTCCTCTGCATTAGCAACATGGATCAAATTTTGCTGCGCATGTAAGATCAGATATTTATGCTCTTTTTAGCATACATTGCGTAGGCATTAAAAACATTGTTTGCAATGCATATTGTTTCTTGGACTCAAATACTACTGAGATTTTGTTCCTTTTAACTTTAGTTTCCTTATCGGCTATCTTGTTCACCTCTTTTTCTTTCCATACTTCCTAGGGTTCGATTATCAACATATGATTGACATTTTTGGTTAGCTGATTATCTGGAGTCTGTTTATTACATTTGCTAGTATTTGTTTGTTGCTTTGTTGACTCGACAAATTTGAAGAATGTAGGCAATTGAAAATGGTATAACAAGTAAATAGGTACTTTTCCATGATAACATATTTTGTTCTCTGGAACTGCTTAATCCCATGAGCTTTGGGATCTAAAACAGCTAGGAAGGACTATGTTCATGTATATATATTCTCATTTTTAGATCAATTCAATTGCTTTCTTAATGCCAATCTTTAATTCCTCTTCTTTTTAATGGGGCTGGTAACATTAGTGACCTCTAGGGAATTGTTGGATTGATTATCCAGAAAGTTAGATAAGAGAACCAAATTTAAGAGATAATTTTGATTTTTAGCGATCATTATTATTATTTTTTTTTATTGTTTTGTCAAATTTAGTGAAAAGGACAAAAATATCCTTTAAAATGAGTTGAGAAAACATTAAAGGATGTTTCTGATGGGTTAACTGAAGTGTCAATTGGCTATGCAATCAAAAAATTAGGAGTAAGTTAAACTTCAAAACACTTTGCGTCTGAACTTGTTTCTCCCTCTTCGATGTGGGTTATTATTATTGAATCCTCTTTGATGGGGTTTTTATTTTGGATCCAAAAGATTTTTAAGTACTAATTTTTTTTTTTATTGTTAATTATTTTAAAACACCTTTTCCGGAAGGTTTAATTATTTTTTTTGTGGTAAAAATGCCTTCGAGGGGATTTCTAAATGGTAGTTTGAATAATTGATAACAAATTTAATAATTATAATATTTAAAGGGTTACATAATGATAGCTCCTAATTTGCTAAATATGCATTTTGATTCCTGAAAGGAGTAAAAAGTTGGACATCTGCTGCTCGTGTTCTTACAATCCAAACGGACTTTAGTTACATTGTGCTAAAATGTAAGGTAAAATTAGATTTTTAGAGTTTCGAATGGCATGTGAGAGCAACAACATAGCTGTATGCAACACTTCAGATTCTCGGTATGGTTGGTGAAGATATATCTTTGGGCGTCTTGCTTTGCCAACACCAGTTCAGGGCAATTTCTCTTTAACTCCATCTTTGGATTTTAATTGATTCATGCCAGCTTATCATGGCAATACAACTGGGATCGTCAAGCTTTATCTGCATAACGGTCGGTTTTGTTGGATTTTAGCATTTGATTCTCATGAAATTGCAGTTATTGTCTGTAAATTAATCTAATCGTTTTGACTGACTTCCCCAACTTCCCACCAGTAACTTCTGCAGTGGTTACCAGCCACTCCAAGCAGAAGAAAGGTGAAACACTATTTTCAAATTTCAAGGAAGGAGAATTAGCAGATTGAACACACTTTTGATGCTCTATTCCACAACTGAAAAACCGTCTAGTTTCTGGTCAATCTCAGAATATTAAGGGCCAAGTAGCCAGGAGCAATTTCACAACTGGCTGAACGAATTATTTGATCCAACTTAAGAGCAACTAGTAATGAACTTGACAAATACCTTTGTTATTTTCTGCAAGGTTACTATAAATGAAGATTTCCAGAAAAATAATTATAAGAAGCCTGATTGGGTAAGAGAGAATTTTTTGCAAAGCCCGAAATCTGATAAATTTGTAGCCGAAAAGCAAATAAGCTATCGAACAAAAGATTTACATGTCTTGCCATACAGATGACATGCCACACTGCAGTGTGCCACTAACAGCCGAAGGAGTACAAAATAAAGATTAAATGCTATTACCCTTCAACTTTTAAGAATGCAGAGTCTCAGAGTATACAATCCAACCCACGAAATATAGAACCTTAAGAAAGAAAAAAATAATACTAAAAAAAAATAATTATTGCATCACTTTAAAAGTTACTACGCAACAAATTATTACCTGAAGACCAGCCATGTAATTAGCTTGAACACACAGCAAAAACTGAAATGAAACTCTAAGCAATATTTACATAAGACTAGTGGATGGTATCATCTCTCTAGTTGATAATAGCTGAATCAAATATCCTACGCCATGAGCACAATTTCACCTTGTGAACCTGTCATATTAAAATAAAACATGAAAATCTTTTAAAAAGTAAGAAATAAATATAGCAAGAATATTACTTCTGATATTACATTTCTCAAAAATTTCTTTGGCCAACTGTAGCAGCGAATCAGTGTCTTCAGCCATCCTTGAAATCCTCTCTGCCTCTTTAACTGCTTCAGCTGCCACAAAAGACTTATTTTCAGCATCAGCAACCTGACAAGCAGCAGCAGCAGCTGCTGCTTCTACTGTATCAGCAGAGGTTATATAGTTTGTGCTCTGCAATGGACTAGGCCGGATATCCTTCTGCTTTGGGGTGGGCGTTTGTGTCCCAAACAAGGGATCTTCCTTTATCTTGAAGCAATTTTGGACCTGCAGTTAATTGTGTAATAACTAAAAGGTTTAGCATTCCATCTTGGCAAGTGACAAAAATATGGTAGTGAATTTTTCAAGAAGAAATGCCTGCCGATGTATTCATTTCCGCAATTTCATCATATTAAATTCCTCACTTGCATAAAATCCATCTTGCTTAGCAGCTCTATACAACCATAATTCACAGTCGAGGTTCACCACCAAAACAAAGTAGCCACAATTTTCTAGAAAATTCTAATTCTCTGAGTTCGGAAGAAATTGTGGACCACTATTATTACTCAAAAGCAAAAGAGAATTCCACATAGTTTTTCTTTATTTATTTTACCCAATGTGCGTAGGAAGTTTGGTGTCTGTGAGGAGGTGAACCGCCACTAACTAAACTCATTATTCACCCCGTCACATCATATCCTTTATCATTATTTTCATCTAAGAAACAGTGAAGCATGACAAAAACACAAGAAGATCTCTAGAATTATAATGAATACATCAGCAAGGCCATGATTTTAGTAGAATGTTCAATAATTTAGAGAAGATAAATTTTCTTACTCTACAAGAATGAAATCTCAATTCTTCTACAAGCATAATTTTTTTTCCTTTCATGCCTTTATTCTGGCACTATGTCCAAGATAGCTGCTTCAATAATTCAATATGGGAAACAAAAAACTTGATTTTTGAAGAAACCAAAGATCTTGCTAGTGCCCTCCCTCCCAAAGATAAATTCCCCTCATTTTCTATTGAATAATCTAGACACTTTAATACTTCATCATGAACCTCATGATGGATTTTGACCAGAAAAGTTTTTGTATTGTACAACTCTAATGTTAAGTGATTAATAAGTTCAATATCAGGTTTTAGTTACTACTAAATATGACGCAACATTCCACATCTTCTAAGCAAAATTTTTCACTACAATGAGGCAACCCAGAAGTTCAAGGTGTTGAGATATCTTAGGCAGCATTGCAGCAAAACACCAATGCAAATAAATAATTTGAACTAGCAGGATAGACTGCTTTATACAGGGGAATGAAACAGACAATTTGCAATTTCACAAATAGAAAAATCACCTCATTAAAATAAGCTAAAGAAAAAAGTATTAATGTTAAGTGATTAATAAGTTCAATATTAGGCTTTAGTTGCTACTAAATATGACAAAAAAAATCTACATCTTCCTCAGAAAAATTTTTCACTACAACGAGGTAACCCAGAAGTTCAAGGTGTTGATATATCCCATGCAGCATTGCAGCAACACACCAATGCAAACAAATAATTTGATCTAGCAGGATAAACTGCTTTATACAGGGGAAAGATAAGGACAATTTGCAATTTCACAAGTAGAAAAATCACTCATTAAAATAAGCTTTAAAAAAAAAAAAATCAAACAGCGAACTTTAGCAATATGGCACTGTTCATCCATTAAAAAAATGTACAAAAAGAGAAATATCATTGTGAAAAATAGTTAGCAAATAAATTGCACTCAAAAGATAAGGTCATTAACCTTTTCAAGTTTTTCTTGAGCAACCAACCTTCTCAGCCTTGAAGTCAATAGTCTCCTAAAATTTTGTGGCACCTCAAGCCTTTGCTGCATGAATTATTGAAGAAATAAGACACTGGTTAGTCAAATTGTCAGTTAAAATTCAACTATTTCTTTCCTATTACTTTTTTAAAACCTATGATACAGAATTAATAAGATATGGGGAGCTGGTGATAACCAAGTAAGACCTCAAGCAGTAACAACCAGTTACCATGTTGCTCTTATAAGAAAATTAATAAAAGCTAAATTTGTTACATTCATATTTCAGCTATTGGAACGAGTAACAGTAAAAATGACTTTATGTGTGCTTTGATCCCAGATATTTTGTATTGCTTTTTCGGGTAACTTGAGAGACCTAGTGAACAAGTAACAAGGTCAGCAAGAGAAGCCCTTTCAACAAAAGGACAGCACCACAAGGTGAATATTAACAATCAATTGCGGTGAAATTGTGAGATTTCCTAAAAAGCAGTTTGTCAAATTTACTTGCAGCTTTAGGAGTTAGATGTATAGTTGGTGCCGAAAATACAGATCCACTGCATATCCTGAGGACAATAAAGCACAAGCTAAAAATAAAGGAGTGATTCTAGTGACAATTATTCTAACGCTATCTTCAAAAGCCTATTAGATTTTTTAGCATCAACAAGCTGATGAAGATGCTTATTCCTAATCAAAATAAATAATTTCTTCCACATGGCATCACGAAATATTGCTACTCATGAAGCAAGATAAGATGAAGAAAAAATTCAATCAAACCTCAATATAGCTGAGAATTGCAGAAACGTCAGATCCATTGGGCTCTTTTAATGTAGAAATAGCTTCAAAAATCATTGCATTGTACCTGGAAGACCGAATACTTGTTTCAAACATTGCATAGCAGAACTGGAAAAAATAAAAAATATGTGGTTGGGTGGCAAATTGCTACTGTCAATTACCATATTATTAAAAACAGTGCACTGTATAACATATTTTGGCATATCAGAAATTAAAGATGAAAAGGACATCTAATGCCTGTCTCAATTGTCATTATATTGGAACATTTAGTCCATATATTTGACGGTTTTATATGAAGGAAATATATTCATCAATAATGAGCAAAGATAATTTAAGAAACTATTCTTATGTTCATAAAATATATATATATATATATATTTATTTATTTATTTATTTATTTAAGCTTCTTCTACTGACCCCTGTCTCAACCATGGCATATTTCCAGAATGATATCTCTTAGTATTACTTGCGTAGTTTTCTTATGCTCAAGTTAAAATGGTTTCAATATGTAGATGTTCCTGAATTAACAGGGAGCAAAAATTGATTAAACAAAAGGGACTATGTAGTATATAAACTATCTGGATCCAGGGAAAGAAAATACTTCAGCCCATTGAACCACCAACCCTCTAATATCATGGCAAGTAGATGTATCATTTGCATGAGTTTTGAAAAAAGTACCCAGTGCTCTTCCAAATTATGATGAGAAAATTTAGAGGCCTTCTCGTTGCCTCATTTCTTGCTGAATTGAACGTACCTTTTGAGGGTGCATTCTTCCAAAAGAATGTGTTACATAAGCATATATTTGTCAAAACCCAAGCTAAGCATGAAAGATTTTCTGTTTTTCCTTTTGGTAGTCTTGGTAGAAGTGTAACAGCATAAGATCTTAGACATTGAAGCATTGAAATGTTTCTATTCATAGAATCTAATTATACAAATATAAAACTCTTATTCGCATATCCATCAATGTTAGAATATATAGCTTTGAGATAAATGGTACAATTCACACAACTAATAAAATGGAACAAAACCATTTAACTACAAGCATGCAATTAATGCATTTCTTTTTTCTCGTCTTGTTAAATAAATGTGTTACATTCCAAAATATTTTGATCAATTGGAAATATACTGTTTGAGCTTCAAAATAAAGGAAACACTGCAATTTAATTGTCTACTCAGTATTTTTTATAACTCTGCCCAAACCCCACTCTAACAAAAAAGGAGGAAAACTTCTAATTTGGTAGTAAATGTAAGAGAAGAGATAAGTGACATACTTTGGAGCACAGGCTCTAGCGGAATCATCAACGATTGAATCTGTTGATGCATCATGTGAAACTGCAGCATGAGGAACAGAAGTCTGTGGAGTGGACACTGGTGCAGCCAGAGCATCTGAAACAGCTTTTGGTTTTGGCGTCCGTGATTTTTCCCTAGGGCCTTGTCCACCGGCACTAACACTCATATTCCGCCATTTATCCTATGCAAGCAGGCAATACCAACATCATGAGCAAAAAAAACCAAGGCTAGGACTAAATCAACTAAGCTAGATACATGAAGAGGTGGTTTTAGTCCTTTTCTCAATTCTTCCATAGAAAGATATCGGTGAGCACTTTTACACACTGGAAGAATCTAGCTTTTTATATTCACAACTCAATAGACTTCGAAATATCCGCATGTTTCTTCATGAATTACTTCTTCTCTCTTCAGTCTCCAACAACCAATTAATTTTTGGCACAAATATACAATTAACATGAATTTACAATACACAGTTTAGTCTCGTTATTTACAAATTCAAGACCTGCTATCTTTACTACAGTTTAAGAAAATAACTAGCTTTTTGGTTTTGGTTCATTGTAACACAAATAGTTCTTAACCTATAATTAGAAAAAGAAAAAAAAAGTTCCTGACCAGAAAAACACATTCATTAGTTTATATTTTTCTTAAATGTTATAGTAAATTGTCCCTCAATTTATCAATAAAAAAAATATTAAAATCAGCACCAAACAGTTTATAACTTCACACAAGGTTCTTTGATCAAGAAACAGATTAAACAATAAAATTAAAAAGCGTTTATTTTCAGTTACTTATCGTTGAGGTTGATAGGATAGCATAATAGGAAAGCATTAACTAATAAGGAAATAAGAGAAAGAAGACCTTGAGATCAATATTAGAGCGGGAGAAGAGGAAGGGATTAAACTCGGGGTCTCTCTGTATGTTCTTCCACTTGCCTGTGCCATGTTTGGCTACTCCTGCTCTAAGTGCTTCTTCTTCCTCCGACGTCCACTTCTGCTTCGGATTCCCCATCTCTCCCTCGCGACTGATTTCAGGTTCGGTTTCTGTTTGGGGAGGTTTTTTCTTTTGTTTGTTTTCTCTCTTTGGAGATTTACGGGAAAGTAAATAACCCAATTTGAGGGGCTCTTTAAAAAATAACCTCATGGTCTTCTTTTATTTATCTAACAAAATCCAGATAAATGATAATTATACTTCTATATCCATGATATCTTTTATTATATGATAGTTTGATAAGTTAAATAACGATTCGATAAATTAAATGATAGTTTACCTAGTCAAATAATGATCCAATGAATAAAATAGCAGTCCAACAAATCAAAATAATGATCTGACAAGTCAAAATAATAGTCCAACAAGTCAAAATAATAATTCAATAAGTCAAATAATAGTTCAGTGAGTAAAATAATAGTCTGATAAATCAAATGACGATCCAACAGGTTAAATAACGGTCGAATAGGTCAAATGATGGTTCGATAAGTCAAATGATAATTCGACAAATCAAAGAAAGATGTGTTTATATACCATATATAAAGGGGTATAATAGTTACAAAGTTAGAAATGGATAATAAAATTAAGGAAATCCTGAGTGTTGGTTATTTTTTAAAGATCCCTCAATTTGGGTTATTTTGTTAATTTTTTGATATTTTTATTGGGACAATATTAAACACTACCCTTGTGTTTTGGTTTAATTTCAAGCGAATGCATATTTGACACTTTAATCAACTAAACCCTTGAGGTTTACCCAAAACATCAAAATTTTTTTGTTAACTTCCGTTAATTAATACAGTAATTTATAAGAAAAATACTATTATGTCTCTCTTCTGTTATATTTATTAAACGACAATATCAAATACCATTATCATATTTTGATATAATTTCAGACGGAAAGCATATTTGATACTTTAATCAATTAGACCGTTAAGGTTTATCAAAAATCATCAACAAACCATTTATGTTAACTGACAGAATAACAGAAAAAAAGAAAAGACTACTATATCCCTGATTAAGTCTAGCTCAAATATAACACGTTAAACACTATATAAAAAGTTAAAAATATCCTTGAAACATAATAAAAAAAAAAAGCCTTAAAGTACATATATAAACTTAAAAATTTTGATGTTACTCTTGATTAAAATTATATATTTGAAAGAAAAAACTAAAATCATACACAACATTTGCATTATAAAAAATAAAAATCAAATTTGAAATTTCATACACAATAGACTTATTGAAATTTTTATTTTTATAAATTTTTTATAGTTATGAAAGTTCAAATTTGATTTTTTTTTGTAATGTAAATATTGTCTATGATTTTTTTTTTTTTAAATTTGAAATTTTAATTGAGGGCAAAATCAAAATTTTTAAGTTTATATGTATACCTCAATACCCTTTTATGTTTATTATATTCCAAGAGTATTTTCGTATTTTTATAGAGTATTTAAAATATTTTATTTGAGCTACACTTAATCAAGCGTATATTAGTATTTTTTTATTTCTGTTACTTTGTCAGTTAATAAAAAATATTTATTGATGATTTTGAGTAAATCTCAAGGGTCTAGTTGATTAAAATATCAAACATACTTTCCATCTAAAATCAGGCTAAAATATGAGAGTGGTGTTTAAAATTATCCCTCTTACGTAATTTATCTTTTGCTTGTCTTTAAAAATTATTCTAGTCTATTTATCAAAATATTCTCTTCAGTTTATCTATTACTTAACTAAAAATATTAATTGATAATTTTTAGTAAATATCAGGGATCTAGTTATTTAAAATATCAAATATATTTTTTATCTAAAATTAAGTTAAAATATAAAGATGTTATTTGATATTATCTCATTATTATTTAATCGGCTTGTCGTTTAACAGTGTAATAACACGAGGCCGTTTTGACGTGTATTGGGACTTAAATAACTCGCACCGTTCTCCAAAGGAGTGGCTTTTCCTGAAGATCCCGCCAATAGAATATCTCCACGTGGCAGTTAAGAGATGACAGTTTATACTGTTCAGCAAATTAAATCTCACCAGAAAACTCATTCCCTATCTGCAACCAAGGCATCCTTGAAAACTCTTCACTACGCTCACTCACCAACAACGTTTTCAAAGAAAATCCGAAACAAACCAAAAAATAAAAATAAAATAAAAACAAAGTTCACACAATCTGCATTTCTACTCTCTAGAAAACCCCTGACGCGCACAAAAATGGTGTGACCACCAAACTCTAAAAGAAGCAGAAAGTAGAAAGAAGAAGAAGAGCAGTACCTTAAAGAAGAAGCCACAAATGGAATACTGCCTTGGAGCTCGAAATTTCGCTGCGATGACGGTGTCGTCTTGCGCTACGTGGCGAAGTCGAAGAAAACCGCTGAGAACCAAACAGACTTTCATAGGTTACCGGTTTACTTCGTTTAGAGTTAGAGCGAGTATCAGTAATGCAGGAAGCGATAGTTGCGTGGCCGTCAAAGAAGATTATGCTGATGAAGAGGATTATATAAAGGCCGGTGGCTCTCAGCTTGTTTTTGTAGAAATGCAGCAAAACAAGTCCATGGATAAGCAGTCCAAATTAGCAGATAAGGTTTCTCTCTATTCTTCTTCTAACGAAGGTTTAGTTTCGATGGAGCGCTGTCGTTTTTGTAGGATGATATTGTTCTGTTCTTCGTGTTATAGTTTCTTAAGTTTGTTTTTTATTTATTTATTATCTACTTTTTTCAGTTACCGCCAATATCAGCTGGTGATAATGTTTTGGATTTGGTGGTGATTGGTTGCGGCCCGGCTGGGCTCGCTCTGGCTGCAGAATCAGCTAAGTTGGGGTTAAATGTTGGACTCATTGGTCCAGATCTCCCTTTTACAAATAATTATGGCGTCTGGGAAGATGAATTTAAAGGTATCAATTTCTTTTCATGTAGAGATTTGTTATCCTTCAAAGAGTGACTTGTAATATTTAGATATCTGGAAACTGCTAGTTGTCTTTGTAGTCTTCAGTTTAGTTCTTCATTTGTTCCTTCATAAGGTAAAAATAGTTTATTGTACTTTCAGATCTTGGACTTGAAGGTTGTATTGAGCATGTTTGGCGGGATACAATTGTATATCTTGATGATGATGATCCCATATTGATTGGTCGAGCTTATGGACGAGTTAGTCGACATCTGCTTCATGAAGAATTGTTAAGGAGGTATGAATGTATAAAATTTCCTGATAATATACATGTTTACTCATTATAAATGTAAGTTATAACTGCCATTTAATGTTTGCGTATATAGAATAATCCATATTAATTTCCCTAGGTGTGTCGAGTCAGGTGTTTCATATCTTAGCTCAAAAGTGGAAACGATTACTGAATCTACCAATGGTCATCGTCTTGTAGCTTGTGAACATGATATAATTGTTCCCTGCAGGTATGATGGGGTATTCTTGTGCTATTATTCACAAACATATATATATATATATATATATATATATACATAAAAGTGAGTTAGTTAAACTTTAATCACCTTGCCTCAAACTTCTAATTTATCATTATAGGCTGGCTACTGTTGCATCTGGAGCAGCTTCAGGGAAACTCTTGGAATATGAGGTGGGAGGTCCCAGAGTTTCTGTCCAAACAGCTTACGGTATGGAAGTTGAGGTAGGAGTTTAGGATTTTCTATCTTAAAGTGCTTATACTTTGTTATTGGCAAATAAGTTGATTTTATATTAGCTCTGTTTTTTTCTCCTTTTCCACTTCTGTTGAAAAATCCTCAGCACAGTTTATTTTATGGTATTATCAATTATTACAGTGTGGTGATGATTATAATTAGCTGTATGCTAGGCTTATGATATTTTTGTTTGCTGATGTGCTGCGGTGTAGAAGTGAAAAGTTGGATTGAAATTTTACGATAATCATTCCTTCCCTAACTCAATGCGTAATTTAAGTTCCTTTGAGCTCCTCTTAGTCAGATGTAAGATTTTGCAATTGTTCATAGCTGCAACTTTTTGATCATTTATTATTAATATTGTTTTGCTACTCTAGGTGGAAAATAATCCATATGATCCAAGCCTGATGGTTTTTATGGACTATAGAGATATAAAACAAGAAGTTCCATGTTTAGGTGCTGAATATCCAACATTTCTTTATGTCATGCCAGTGTCATCAACAAGAGTTTTCTTTGAGGTTTGTTCAACATGTTTCACTTTGTCTTTTATTCAAAACATTTTATTTGTAACAATGATCTGCAAAATATTGAAAAATATGCTTGGCAGGAAACTTGTTTGGCTGCAAAAGATGGCATGCCTTTTGACGTATTAAAGAAAAAGCTCATGACCAGGTTAGAGAGAATGGGAATTCGAGTTCTAAAAACTTATGAAGAGGTAATCTTCATTAGCAATACTTGCTACCTTATCAGTAATGCATTTCTTTCTTTATTCTCTTTTACTTAAAAGTCAAAACAGGACTTCCACCATTGTGAAAATTTATGTCTTTATAATCATTCATGATAAAAATTCATTACACGTTAGCCTCTTTGATGGCACATATCCCTCCCACTAATTTCGTTTTAGCATTCTTGCTCTCGGGAGCTTCATTTGGTTTAAGGCAATGAATATTGGAACATATAGAGTAATCGACCTAAGAACTTAAGCTCATAAGAAAGGGTCAATAATTGTTTTAAATTGGAACATGCCTCCTCACAGATGAATGTAATTAATAAAATTGACCTGTGAATTTAGATATACAAATTTAATCACACACAAATGCACAGGGATAAAAATACTGGTCCAACTTGCTTTATGTTATAATATAACTAATAAAATGGTGTTATTTGAACATAACTTAGACAACTTTTGTCTAATACCATATCTAGTAACCATTAATATTAAGATCTTAAGCTCAGAAGAAATATCCCAAAAATTTATAATTAATAATTTGTCAGTATCTCTATGAATGATCACACTACATGGCATCTCATACGCAAATTCCCAATTTTCAACTGCACCGAGAACCTCTGCTCTTTACACTATTTTTGGATGGATTAGCAAAACTTGTGTCTTTTGTTGACTTGGCTTTCTAAGTATTTCATTTATGTGAAACATGAGTCGGTAATATATTTCTAATTTTGCAATTAGTCGGATGCAAAGAATTTGAGGATACAGTTTATGAATGTATAATGCAGGAATGGTCTTATATTCCAGTTGGTGGTTCCTTACCAAACACAGAACAAAAGAACCTTGCGTTTGGAGCTGCCGCTAGTATGGTGCACCCAGCAACAGGTAAGAAAAGGAGTTAATCCATGTTTTCTGATATATTCAAGCTTAATGGTGCTAAATCCTTTTTCTATTATCAAACAGGCTATTCAGTTGTGAGATCACTGTCAGAGGCTCCAAAATATGCTTCTGCCATTGCAAATATATTGAAGCAGGAACCTTCCAAGGGTAGGCTTGCTCTTGAAATAATAAATGAGAACATATCGATGCGAGGTACTAATAAAACTTTCACAGATAGAGATGTTACCATTTTATATGAATAACTCACACGGTAATTCATTCACTTTATATTTTTAAATATAAGTATAAGCAATATTAGAAATTTATGTATTGAACTCAATTTTGGGACATTTCTGTACTTTGTATGAGTATTATTCTGAGAAAATCCTCAATCCATTTATGTTTCATCCCTACAAGTATCAATTTAGATAAGAGCACTTTAATTGGTGCTCCTTTTTTGTGAGTTTTCATTGTCTTATCCGCACCTCTGTTGTTCACTCTGTGTTAGTGTTCCTATTTATTAAAATATGTTGCCTGTATATTGTGGAGAGATATTGTGCTGATGTGGTTCTGCACTATACACGATATATGGGTGAATGCAAAAGTACATTACATGCTCAAATTTTTGTTCCATTATGTAGAAGTTTAAGACACATGTCATTTTAAGGAAGATGCTTTGACAAACATTGATAACTTTATTTCATAATTAAAAGTTGTAAATTGCATACAAAGTGTTTGCTGCCTTATTTATGAGTATTATCTGATATCACTTTTGGCATCTGGATTGTGTTTCACCTTCTTAGCCATTACATTATCATTTAGGTGGATTACAATCAGAACATTTGCATGCTATTGGGGAATTGAAATCTAGTTTTTGATTATTTGCTTTTTCTGCCCTCTTTTTGATAACGTTGATAACTTTATTTCATAATTAAAAGTTGTAAATTGCATACAAAGTGTTTGCTGCCTTATTTTTGAGCATTATCTGATATCACTTTTGGCATCTGGATTGTGTTTCACCTCCTTAGCCATTATATTATCATTTAGGTGGATTACAATCAGAACATTTGCATGCTATTGGAATTGAAATCTGGTTTTTGATGATTTGCTTTTTCTGCCCTCTTTTTCTCCAGCTTGGAATACTCTTTGGCCACAAGAAAGGAAACGTCAGAGAGCATTTTTTCTGTTTGGACTAGCACTCATTTTGCAACTGGATATTGAAGGCATTAGGACATTCTTCCGTACTTTCTTCAGGTTGCCCAATTGGTATGAATTAATTCTTTACTTTTCTTTACTTATCCCAGTTTATAATTTAATGATGCTTCAGTAAGTATTATATTTACTATTCAGCATCTTAGACTCTTACATTTAATACACAAGCCCTATGTGAAAACCTTAATTGGTATAATTTTTAGATGTTTAGATGTGGCATCCGATGTCAAAAACCAAATCATTCTCAAATACATATAACGTCAATAAAAGAGTTGAACTCTATCTGTTCCATGCATGGTAGATTTCTTTATAAGAAAAAAAATCCAGCATATAAGGTAAACTATGATTTAGGTTTGGAGATGATTCGCAGATAAATGGCAGATATTAGTTGTAAAACCAATGGAGAAGTACCCTTAGACCCTAATGCTTCCTAGGTATCAGAGTCAAGTGACTTTTCCCACTAAGCCAACCACTTGGGGTTAACAGACTTATATTGGGAGTACCCGTAGCTGACATTATAGAAAGTCATCGTTGACTTAAGAGAGAAAGTTGGATTGCAACTATGATTAGTTGTTTTGTACTAAATTAACGTGCCTTAGTGAGCTCAACTTGAGAAATTATTTCTTATAGGGAAAAAAAAAAGTAAAAATTATTGATTTGCTCTCCAACTTGATTTTTAAGTAATTAATGGATGTATCTTTTTGGCAGGATGTGGTGGGGATTTCTTGGCTCTAGTCTCTCCTCAGTTGACCTCATTCTATTTGCGTTCTATATGTTTGTTATAGCCCCAAACGATATGAGAAAGTGCCTTATCAGGCATTTAATTTCCGATCCAACTGGAGCAATTATGATAAGAACATACCTCACGATATAGTTAGTATCCCTTGTTTGGTTCTATAGTGGATTGCCACAAGGATCTTGTACATACACGCTATGTATATCTAACCGTTAGTTTAACAAAATCAGGTTGTTTTTCATGCGAAAAAAAAAAAAATTGAGGTGCAAACCCATAATGTACTTTTTGTTGACCGATCAGGTCCTATTGATATCCACTTATTCCTCAGTAGCTATTTGTCTCCTAGTCACTCGACTAGGTAAAACCTATTCTTGTGAAAGCTGAGTTTTAAACGTTTACTCATCAATGTAAATTGTAATTATCCACTTCTCTTTATGCCCTGTTATGAGGCTAAAATTCTCAGTCATTATATTTATATATATGTACACCTCGAAGCAAAACATTACGGCTTACGTTTTTGCTAATACCACCGTGCTGCGATCGAATCTATCTTCTTACCATTTCACTTCTCTCTTACTTTGGCACGCATGAAATCTATATCAAAAATGGTCCCAAAAGATAAAAATTAGGGATTCTTTAATTAGAAAACCAAATTTTTGGGAGTGTCCCGTTTCCACTGCGAATGATAATGGGATAGAGCATTATTAGTTTTTTAAAGGGGAGAAATGAGATTCTTACATACGCTTGTGACTGCTTTTAAGCCTTTGGATTACCCTAACCAATTGCCTTAATCAAGCATCAAATCTAGCGACTAAACAATAATAATAAAAGTAGCACTCAAAAGGGAATGTGGAAAAGGGCTGATGTCACTCTCCCATGGGTAATTGGTGAGAGCAAATTCAATGGTTCTTATACTGTTGTTTGCTTAATTAACATAAAGCATATATACTTTTGTGCTATAAAGTAAATCCTCTTTGGCTTACCAATATATTATATTACCCTCTTGCTTAGGTTTAGATTTTGTCAAGCTTATATTGGTGAATGAAAATCAAATTGCAGAAGATAATTTTTCTTCCCATTATTCTTCTATCATTTTCACTTAACAAAGACATGCTATATAGTGTCGTTAGTATTTCATTATCCAGTTGTATATTTGGGCCCAAAAAAAATATTTACTTTAAATTAACAAATACACATTTGAAAAAAAATTTAAAATATCAAAATTAGGGGGTGTGTTAAAAATTGATCACCTTTCCAAAAGACTTAGATGTTATGATCACATCTTAATATTTGTAATAACCATGAAACTTTTAACAACTAGATGAGTTTTTTTTGGACTCTTGGATTGTCAATCTTCGACGCTTTATGCCTTATGATTTATCAGATATTAATGTTAGAAAGCAAAAAGACCTTGTCAAACTGTAAGATTGAGATTACGATATCTAATTTTTATATCTAGTCCATTTTCAACTCATCCCTAAATCTGAGTTTACTTTCACAAATCTCTCTACATATTTTACATTATTTTTTAAGAAACGCTTTGTAGATGTGGTGGGGGAAACTTTCAACTAAAACTTTAATTTTTCACCAAATAAAAATACTCCCAAAAACACCTTTAAGAACATGTCAGGATAACATTGGGTGGACTGAACAACTCAACGGAAGTTTAATTCCTTCTATCATATCTGAACTCGATCACTAACCACTACTTAGATGCTCACTATAACAATTATAAATTTAATAATGTAATTATTTAACCTGGGTTGTCTTGAGTATGGAGTACACATCTCATTAATATAATCACAACATGTAATTCTTTACAACACCACTTCTTCAGTTTACATGTTAACAGCCTAGAATTTTGTTATATTGTATCTCCAATAACTTTTATATATATGTAATGATTTGTATTTCAATTATGACGCGAATAGCCATGCGTATCCTACATTTTTTTGATTGGTGGTGCTACGGCAGCCATTAGCAAAGCCTTACTAAGCACACCTGCGTTCATCACATTCACTGGTTTGGTTTATTGAAAAGTTTTAAGTCACAAATATTCCTTACGTGATCCGATTTGCACCCCTCTGGTCTATCACCTTCTATAAAAGCCCAAGAAACCTTCAATTTTTTACACAACCAAATCGCTCTCGATCATCCCTAGCTTGTTTCCGCTTCTTGCTGTGTATTCATATGTATAGTTATTCAGGTGAGCGAGGCAGTTGACAGAAGAGAGCGAGCACACATGGTTCTTTTCTTGCATGTAGACTACCCTTGCTCGAAGCTCTGCGTGCTTGTTTTCTCTCTGTCAACAGCCACTCTTTCTTTTGCGACTATATATATATATATATATATGTACTTCTAAAAGTTAATGTTTTCTGTATAGGGTTTGTGCATGTTCAACTTTTTTTTTTTTTTTTTAATTTCTCCCACTTCGAGGGATGATCCCCTTCTTAGCTAGCTATGTATACGAAGTCTTATTATAATGACTTTAACCCAAATAATTTTTCGTTTTCCTGTTTGCATCGTTTATCCTTTGAAGAGAGTTCGGATCATCACAGCACACATACTGCAAAAGAGCCTTCTGTCTAGGGTTAACCTTGGAAGTTGTAAGCCATGAAGATTTCTGACTGTTGCACCAGCGCAAGCCGGTTCAACCGCCGTGAGGTTTCTCTTAGTACGCGGTAAGTTTTCTTTTACTTTCCCTTATTTTTTTGGTTTGTTTATAGTTTCGGATCCTCCTATTCTATTTTAAAATTAATAGAGAGTTGAGATCTCTGATGAGTTCAGAAATCTTATGGTAAATTTTATGAAATTTCAGGAGGTTTCTTATGAACTTTTTTATTAATAAATTGCTTTCAATAAATTAATGTTTACAATTATTATCAATACGTTTCCATATCTCATCTTATCATTGTTTGCGAAACTTAAATCCAAGCAATTGGGAATTTGCTGTTTGAAAACTTTTGTTTTTATTGAGCTCATTTTAACCCCATATTACTCATGAGAAGTACATAATTTTCTTTTTTGTTTCAGAAATATTAAATGGAAGGCTGTAATGCTCTAATAATTAATTGGTTGCCATGATATTGAAAAACCCTTTTATGATAAATTGATCTTTGAGACAATAACACTTTGATACTTAATTCTTTAACTCTTTTCTGGTTTTAATTTAAGTTTAATTTTGTCCAAGAAGGCCTTCATGCATATAATATATACTAAGGGTGGGGCTATATGAACCCCATCTGTATTCTCCACATCCCTTTCTTTAAATACATCCACTATTTTAAAATTTAAACAAATACATTTTTATTTAACAATTTAATAAATTTAAAACAAAATCAATGTAACCAATAAAAGTTTGAAAGTTTATTATTATTTTTAATAGAAATTATTAATTTTTTTAAGATTTTAATCATGATTGTAATTATAAAAAGAGTTTGTAGAATAATTTTGGGATTCATATAGCCCCAACCATATACTAATTTTCCAGAAGAAAAATCTAAGTTGAAGGAGAGAAAGCTCATGCACAAAAAATTAATAATAATAATAATAATAAACAGAATAACAAATTAATTATAGCAAGATATAAATGATATTTATTATCTAAATATACTTTTATTAACAACAAATTAAAAGTTTCAAATTATTATGTGCAAAACTCTTATGTACAAACAATCGACTCAAATAATTAAATGACATAAAATATAATTGAATGAGTGAAAACTAAATATAAATTTTAAAATTAAAATAAATGATGGAATAAATTGATAATCACCTTTATAATAGATTTCTAATACAAAATAATAATAATAATCAAGTATATAAATGATTAAATAAATAAAGAAAATCGCGAAGGAAAAAATGGTGAAAGATTGAGCTGATAAGGATTTTACTGTTTGGAACTTTCCTTAAACGAAGCGAAGAAAAAGGCGATATAAACAATAAGGCAAATGCAGAAGTCTTGTGTCTTCAATTCATACACACTTCTAGTCTGTCTCTGTCTCTCCATGGACAACAAACAAAAGCTTCACATAGCACTCTTTCCATGGCTAGCTTACGGTCATATTATCCCATTTTTCCAAGTCGCAAAGTTCTTGGCTCAAAAGGGCCATCACGTCTACTACATCTCCACCCCTAAAAACATTCACTCGATTCATCCACGACTCCCCACAAACTTATCTTCCCATTTGAGCTTTGTTCAACTTCCTTTGCCTCACGTTGAAAGCTTGCCACATGAAGCTGAATCCACCGCCGATCTACCCATTCACAAAGTCCCTTATCTCAAGCAAGCCTACGACATGCTCCAACTCCCTTTAACAAACTTCCTCAAAAGCTCACACGTCACCTGGATAATCCACGACTTTGCCTCTTACTGGTTACCTTCTGCCGCATCGCAACTCGGTTTTCTTCAGCATATATGGCGCTTCCACTCTCTGTTTCATGGGATCACCATCGGAGTTGCTCGAAGGTAGCCGTCAGAAACCTGAGGACTTCACGGTAGTCCCTGAGTGGATAGACTTTCCTAGTAATGTGGCGTTTAAGCTCCACGAGATGGTGAGTCATCAGGAGTGCATGGACTCGGCGTCTGATTTGTACCGCTTTGGAAAAGTGCTTGAAGATTGCCGAATCGTAATCGTGAGAAGCTGCCCTGAGTTCGAACCGGACGCGTTTACTTTACTCAGTAAACTTTATCAAAAGCCGGCTCTCCCGATCGGCTTTCTACCACCGTCACCGCAAGATGACGAGACTGACCGAAAATGGCAAGTGTTAAAAGAGTGGCTTGACGGTAAAAAGGAGAAATCGGTGGTTTATGTTGCACTCGGTTCCGAGGTGACTCTGAGTCGAGAACTGATGCATCAGTTGGCTTTTGGATTGGAGAAATCTGGATTGCCTTTTATTTGGGTGGTCAAAAAACGTCCACTTGTTGAAGCCGAGATGGGTCCGGATCTAATTCCACCCGGGTTTAGGAATCGGATTTCGGATCGGGGCTTAATATGGACGGATTGGGCACCTCAGGTAAGGATATTGTCTCACTCATCGGTTGGTGGCTTGTTGACACACAGCGGTTGGAGTTCCGTTATCGAGGCCCTTGGGTTTGGTCGTGTCTTGATTTTGCTCTCTGGAGCAAGTTCAGATACAGGTTTGGTTGCCAGACTGATGCATAGTAGGCGGGTCGGGTTGGAAATAGAAAGAGATGAGGTAAATGGGTCATTTACAGGCGAATTGGTGGCTGGGTCCATCAGGCGAGTTGTAGTGGATCCAGAAGGAGAGCCGCTCAGGGCAAATGCTTGGGCCATGAGAGAGATTTTTGGCAATCTGGATTTGCATGTCAAGTACTTAGACGAGTTGAATCGGTTCATTGAAAATAATAGAGCTCCAACTCGGTCTGTTTGACCCGTTTGGTTTCGGTACTGGAAATGTCTTAATTTAAGTATCAAAATATGGGTTTATTATCCATTATCAATTAAAAGCTATCAAACCAATATCTTTTCTTTTTCATTACGTCAGAATTCAAATTTGGTATATGATGTCATTATTTAATAATCTAACAGCTTCTAATTGGTTTAAAGTACATAATACTATTTGATATTAAAAATAATTTCAATTAATTATTTTGATCCAATCAATTAATCAAATATTAAGGACAATTATGTAATTTTGTCATATGAATAATGAAGGAGGCTGCCTATAAATAGCAGCTTTCTCTACCTTTGAATACACACCGAAGAAAAATAATTCCCTCTTCTTCTTCTTCTCTCTCCCCCTCTCTTGGTCAATCACTTGTTAGTTCCTAAGTTTTAGTATTTTGTAATTACACCCCTAAGGTGTAAAATATCAATTACACCCCTTAATTGCAATATATCACTACACCCCTAACTGTCTAATATCCTTATAATCCTTCAATTTTAGCTCCTTACAAATATACCCCTAATCTTATTATATCGCTAATAGGCTTGTTTTACAACACGTTATCAACACGAATAGCTCGTATTATATTTGTTATATTTACTAATCAACTAGTTTTATAAGCATGCTCTGTGGTTGCCACATTTGTTGGACCTTCCACATCAGAAAATAAAATTAGTTTATATTTGTTATGTTGACTAACCAACTAGTTTTATAAGTATGCTCTGTGGTTACCACGTTTGTTGGATCTTCCACATCAGAAAATAAAATTAGTTTATTACTTGTTCTTGTTGTTACTCTGTTTTGTATGAAAAAATATTATTGAAAGACAGAGGACATTTGGGAAGAAAAGTTGACGTATTATTTTATACATATTGAGAAAAGTTCTGTCACAAAGACGATAAGAGTATAAGAAAATTGGTTTTTAAGTGGGACCGTTGTGACCCCTCCAATTTTCTGGGAACTTCCTTAGTGTATTTAATTATAC
>JANLJB010005607.1:6408-24426 GCA_026212285.1 Bursera cuneata
TAGGTAGCATATATATAATTTCTCTCTTTATAAGCATATTACATATCTATATATTTTTTGACTTTGAATTTATGGGTAACGGGGAGTTTGAATGCCCTCATCGCGTTGCGATTCCTCCACCCAAACCATTTTTCAAGTCACTGAAGGCTGGTCTCAAGGAGACTTTTTTCCCTGATGACCCTCTTAGACAATTCAAGAACCAACCCTTGTCCAGGAAGTTCATGTTAGGATTACAGTACTTCGTGCCAATCCTTGAATGGGCACCTCGCTATACTTTCGAGTTCTTCAAAGCTGACCTTGTCTCAGGAATCACTATTGCCAGCCTTGCTGTTCCTCAAGGGATAAGTTATGCAAATTTGGCCAACTTACCACCGATTATCGGATTATGTAAGCGCTAGCTAGCTAACTGTTAATTTCTTTTTGGTTTTGAATAACTCTATATTCAAGTTTTATATTCAACAAGATAGTATATATATATNTATATATATATCGTAAATAATAGTATAACTTTCCTGTTTTATTGGGAACTAATGCAGATTCAAGCTTTGTTCCACCGTTGGTGTATGCCATGATGGGCAGCTCAAAAGATTTAGCTGTCGGTACAGTAGCCGTTGCTTCGCTTCTGATAGCTTCTATGTTAGGGAGGGAAGTTAATCCTAATGAGAACCCTAAGCTTTACGTTCAGCTAGTTCTAACGGCTACTTTCTTCGCCGGAGTTCTCCAAGCGTCGCTTGGCTTCTTGAGGTCTGTTTCTTCATTACATTTTTGCCTTTTCTGTAAGATCGAACCAATTCAAACTACTGCATGAAGTTTGTCTAGTTGCATATTTATATAGACCATTGTTAAAGGTTGGCGAAAAGCGATACGATATATATGAATACACAGATTCAAGATAAAATAGTTTAATTTCTAGTTTTGCAATCAATCAACTACTTCTTTGTACTGTTTTGCTGAGCGTACGATTAAGTGGCTATTAAATCAATGTTCTTGCAATACATATCCAGGCTTGGTTTTATAGTGGACTTTCTATCACATGCAACCATAGTGGGTTTCATGGCTGGAGCAGCTACTGTTGTCTGTCTTCAGCAACTAAAAGGGATTCTTGGTTTGGTTCACTTCACTCATTCCACTGATCTTGTCGCGGTTATGCGCTCCGTTTTTAGCCAAACGAACCAGGTTTGCTTTTCATATATACACATTTTATATAGTTTTTGTGGTGATATATACCCAGGTCAAAATCAATTTTATGCTCCTTTCTAACATGATGGTGCTGGTGGTTGTTGTAGTGGAGATGGGAGAGTGCTGTTCTAGGCTGCTGTTTCCTTTTCTTCCTCCTCCTCACAAGATATTTTGTAAGTGGATCAATCCTCTCTATGATCTTTTCATTTCAAAATTTTCAAGTTCACTGTTAAATATTAGTACAAAGAAATTAATATCAACTATTCGTGGGTTGAGGGTTGAGGGTTGAACTTTCTTGTCATTTACCCACTAGTGCTGCTGTCAAGAATAATAATTGTGAGACATCACCACTCATCACCAATAACTTATTGTTGCTGTCAAGAATAATAATTGTGAGACATCACTACTCATCACCAATAACTTCTAATCATAGTACCGGTTTCTTTAATTTGAAGGCTATTAATTAATGATCTCATTTAATCTACCATAAATTAGGGTTTTTGCAACTAATAATGTGTTTGTATCAAAATAATTCTATAAGCTAAGTATGTACAACAATTGACAATCAAGGTTAAGTAGTGAAGAAAAAAGAATATAAACACATGAATCAGTTTGAGGGTATTTCAATGCTTTCAGCCTTTCACCTGCTTCCACTTATTGCTAAAAAAATGCAAAAAAGTTGAAGCAACTTTAAATGGTAAACCTATCAAATGAAAACTGAATATTAAAGTGAATTTATACAGCTAGTGTAGATCTTCTTTCCAATGAGATTAATAATTTGTCTCAATTAGGCCAACTGACGATGACTCGTAGCAAATTATTTCATGAAATTATGATGTTAATTGCAAGAAAGACCTACATAATATAATATAATATATTTCTTTTCCATTTTTCTTTCCTTTAATAAAAGGATTATTAATTACACAGTTGATTTTTGCAATATTTTAGAGCAAGAAAAAGCCAGCCTTCTTCTGGATAAATGCAATGGCACCTCTCACGTCTGTTATTCTTGGTAGCGTCCTCGTTTACTTCACTCATGCTGAGAAACACGGCGTCCAAGTGGTGAGACATCTCCGCTCTTGAACACCTGTACACACATTTACTAAATAATTAATTTGTTTATCAGATCATATATGCTTTTCTTTCACAATCATATCTGCCCATCCGGGTTTCGATGGACCGTCAAGTTGATCTTTCTAGATTCTAGCTAAGGTCAAAACTCAAAAGTTGATTTTCACCTACCTTAGTATATATATAATATATATAATTTGAAAAAAAAAACATTTAGGTGTACCTGGTGCATTCACATCCCTCAGTTAAGGAATATTACATCAGCAATTTTTGTATCAAAACCAATGATTTAATAGTACAGTATTTGACAATGTATTTTGTTTGAATGATGTTTATGCAGATTGGGCACCTGAAAAAGGGACTGAATCCACTATCTCTGTCAGAKTTAGCTTTYGGGACCCCATTTCTGGGGACAGTCATGAAAACTGGACTAATAACTGGTGTCATAGCCCTTGCTGTAAGTTAATTTTTCAATTCTCACATCAAACTCATACCCCAGTCTCCTGCACATCGCGTATATATTCACCATCACATGCTCTCCACTGGAGGATAAGCCAACCCTAACCTCGATTTTACTAGTCTATTAACGTGTCAGAAAATTTGTGGCTGTGCTCCAGAATCAAATCTCATGTTTCCATTGTCTATTGTTTATAGTCACACGCCTTGTTATTCTTATTCTAAAAAGACAATCTTCCTAACATAATTAAACAACAAATAATTTAATCAGTACCGGGTGAATATTAAATATATATAAAATTAGTCATTACACAAGATACTCCAATTCCAACGTGTAAGAGACGCAAAAATATTCTAATCTGACTCGCATCTATGAGTACTTGTATATAGATTCTAAAACTAAAAATTTTCCAACTGAGGAGGCCAAGGCGTAAAAAAAAATAATGGAGGGGTTATGATTAAAACATGTTAGTATTCTGTATGATCCTCATTAAGAATGTGAATAATTTTAATTTTAAAAAAAAATTCAATGTAGCTCATTTGCTTCTTATATGACACATGCTTGAGGGTATACAACAGAGATGCATATTTGTAAATTTTTGGCACAAATTATATTATCCTTACACCTAAATGGGTTGGTGTGACGGCTGCACAGGAAGGAATAGCGGTTGGGAGAAGCTTTGCCATGTTCAAGAACTATCATATAGATGGTAACAAAGAGATGATTGCTTTTGGGATGATGAACATTGTAGGCTCTTGCACTTCTTGCTACTTAACAACTGGTATAAATTTCTTACTTTCTCAATTATTAGGACGGCAGCTGGATCAGGCTTAGGCCCAACCCATGTTGTAGGACCAAATCTCAATTCTAAGCCCGACTTTAACAAGTTATTTATGGGTATTTTACCATGACTGCAGGGCCATTTTCTCGGACAGCAGTGAACTTCAATGCAGGATGCAAGAGTGCGGTGTCCAATATAGTGATGGCCACAGCTGTGATGCTGACATTGCTATTCTTAACACCTTTGTTCCATTACACTCCTCTTGTGGTGCTCTCCTCTATAATCATTTCCGCCATGCTTGGCCTAATTGACTATCAAGCTGCCATTCACCTCTGGAAACTTGACAAATTCGACTTCGTTGTATGCATGAGTGCTTACATTGGTGTGGTCTTTGGCAGTGTTGAGACTGGCCTAGTCATTGCAGTAAGTAAACTTTCGACTTTGCCAGACATTTCTGAAGCCATCCGAGCATTATTAATTGACATCATGATATGGTTTGTTATTGGTTTTCAGGTTACCATATCCTTACTGAGAGTGCTGCTATCTGTTGCAAGGCCTAGGACGTTTGTTCTAGGCAACATTCCAAACTCTGTAATCTATAGAAGTATTGATCAATACCCAGCTGCTAATAGTGTTCCTGGAGTTCTGATCCTTCAGATTGATGCATCAATCTATTTTGCCAATTCAAGCTACTTAAGAGAAAGGTGCATAAAACATCAACTTTATAAGTTAACAGTTATGTGAATTCCAAGTACAAACAAAAACAAGAATATTTACAAATCTTATTCTCTCAGGATTTCGAGATGGATCTACGAGGAGGAAGACAGATTAAAGGTTTCGGGAGAGACTAGCTTACACTATATCATATTAGATATGAGCAGTAAGTAATTATTCACTATAAATACAAGAAAAAAAGAAATAGAACTATCACTAATATCCTCTAATAATTCTTCAAAATTTACAGATGTTGGAAGCATTGATACAAGTGGAATTAGCATGCTCGAAGAAGTCAAGAAGAATGTTGAAAGAAGAGGTCTCAAGGTACTTATGAATATTGTTTTTAGTCTCAAATGAGTTTATCCTATTGAGTCTTGTTAGTTATTGACCAACTATACGTGTTGCCATTGTTTCAGCTTGTATTAGCGAACCCACGAAGTGAAGTGATTAAGAAGCTAGAGAAGTCCAAGTTCATCGAAGACATTGGTCAGGAATGGATCTATTTGACGGTAGGAGAGGCTGTTGCAACTTGCAATTACATGCTACATACCTGCAAATCAAATGTTGGAGCTGAATATAACTCGCAAGACAATAACGTCTGATCTAAGACTGACAAGACTTGGTTCATCAAGCTTATTGTATCTGACCACAACAATGTGATGATTGTGCAAATCATTCACGAAGCACCATTTCTAATCTGATTCATCAGAAGTAGAAGAATTAGATTATCTTAAAGGTGCCCGCAAGTTTCATATAATTAGCTTATGTAATACTACACAAGAGAATAAGTTATAGAGTTGTTACCGTATGGAACTTTGAGAAATAAATATCATAGCTGTAACTTTTATCCTTGCCGTGCACATGGGTGATCTTGTTTGAAGTTCTCTCTTCCTTCTCCAAGCTTACGAAAAAATTAGCTCGACACTGAATGTTTCAAAGATGTTGTTCATGTCGAGCGACATAAGCTCGACATAATTAATATATACGTACATAACTCGTCAACCAACTTAAGACAAAAGTGAAAAACAAAATCTTAATTATTCATAATTATTAAAATTTACCTGTTATCACATCTTAATTATTCATTTCTCACTAGTTTGCAAATTCTACAACAGCAACGTAATTGTTAAGCAACAGCTTTCAATGAAAATATGTGGCTCAGTTATTCAACATCAACTTTCATAAACCAAATGGGAAAGAAGATTATCAAATAAGTTGTTATGAAGTCCACAAACGACTTTGACATTGTTGACAAATAGAGGATAGGATTGTAAATGACTCAGGGATAGTTTTGTAATTAGGAAAGCCTTGTCTGTTAGATAAGTGAGTCTAGTATAAAAAAGTGATTAGCTCTTGTACAATTCATTTCATTGGAAATAATAAAAGATAACAGAATTCAGTTTCTTCTTCCTTGTTATCATGGTATCAAAGCCAGCAGCCATGGAAGCTCCTGGAAGCTCAAATTTTCCAAAAGCTCCAGAAGCTCCCATAGCAATCTCACCTATAAATCTTTCTCTTCCTAATGCCTTTCCTGTTGCATCTATCAAGTTAAACAAAAACAATTATGGCTTTTGGAGGTCACAAATTCTTCCTACGTTACGAGCCTATGATCTTGTTTGTTACATTGATGGTTCAAGAACCTGCCCTCCATTTGTTCTTCAAACTCAAACAAATCAGGATGTTGCTAATGGCATAAATCGAATCAATCCAGAATTTCTTGCTTGGCAAAGGATTGATCAATTTGTCTTGAGCTGGTTACTGTCGTCCATAGTTGAGTCCATATTTGGAAACATTGTTAGATGTACATCTGCTCGAGAGGTTTGGAGTACAATTGAGAAATTGTTCTATACTGAATCTAGAACTAAAGTCATGCATCTCAAACACATGTTACAGACTTCTAAGAAAGGTGCACAATTTATTTCTGATTTTTTCTTGAAGATGAAAGAATATGTTGATAGTCTAAATGCTATAAGCAATGTTGTTTCTGATTCTGATCTCATCTTGCATATATTAGAGGGATTAGGACCTGAATATGATGCTGTTGTGGTTAATCTTACATCTAGAGTTGAATGTATAACATTAGAAGAAGCTCAATTTCAAGTACAAAGTTATGAGCTACGATTAGAACAGTTCAACTCAGCTCAATCAGTTCATGTTAGTCCTAATGCTAATATGGCTAGGAAGACTCCTTATCAACATCAGTTAGGATCAAATCAGTTTCCTACTCAAGGATTTTCTAGGGCTTCTAATCAATTTTCTATAGGAAGAGGAAGATATAACTTCTTTGGTAGAGGAGTGTTTAATGGAGGACAATATGGCTATATTGGTGGAAGATTTGGTTCAAATTCTGGGCAGAATAATAGAACAACTTGTCAATTGTGTGGAAAGATAGGACATATTGTTGTCAAGTGCTATCATCGCTTTGACATCAACTTTTAAGATCCTTCATTTGCTCAAACTAACAAACATGGTTTTCCAAGCTCATCTAATCAGTCCAATATTGCTCACTCATCTTCTCAAGCATTTTATGCTGCACCTACTACTGTGTCATCAATTGATTTTTCTTCATCAGTGTTTTCTACATCGAGTCCTGCTCTTGCAGCTGATTCTGCCTGGCACTTGGACACTGGTGTGACTGATCATCTAACTGCTGATCTTAGCAATCTTGCTATTAGTTCTGCTTATCATGGTCCAGAATTCATTCAAGTTGGAAATGGTACTCTAATCCCTATAGCTCATATTGGTTCAAGTTTCATTTCCATTCCTCACATATCAAGAGGGCTTATACTTAAAAAGGTTCTACATGTATCTGAAATAACTAAAAATTTGATCAGTGTATCTAAACTTACTTAGGATAACGATATCCTAATTGAGTTTTCTGTTGACTCATATGTTATTAAGGACAAGCTTACCAGTCAGCCACTTCTCAAAGGCATCTTTAGACATGTATTATATCAACTCCATCTGCCAGAGTCCATTGCACAATCCCAGCATTAAGTTTCTCATGACACCAGCCCACCAGTCTCATTATTTTCCTCACGGGTTTCTTGCTTTAATGTTCATTGTAATAAAGCCTCTTCTATTATATGGCATCAGAGATTAGGACATCCTCATTTTCAAATACTACAACATCTATCTCACTCCACTTTTTTTCCTTGTCATACATATGATCAATTTTTCTGTGAACCTTGTAAACTTGGAAAACAAAGTAATACTTCATATTCAGAATCTCATGTTGCTTCTAAATGTCCTTTGGATCTTGTTTACACTGAAGTGTGGGGTCCTTCTCTGATTTCATCTATGGAAGGTTACAGGTTTTATGTATTATTTGTGGACAAACGGAGAAGTGATGTCTATTTTTCAAACTTCTTCTAGTAATGGTTGAAAGGCAATTTAATACAACTTTGAAGTGCTTGTAATCTGATTAGGGAGGAGAGTTCAGACCTCTTTCATCTTTTCTATCACAAATGCGAATGATTTTCAGACATCCATGTCTATATGCTCACCAGCAAAGTGGATCTGTTGACAGACGACATCGCCAAGTTACTAAACTTGACCTGACCCTACTGTCTCAGGCATTCATGTCTCTAAAATTCTGGTGGTTTGCATTCGATACAGCTGTGTTCCTAATTAAAAAGTTGCCTACTCCTGTGTTACAGTTTTCTACACCATTCACCAAGCTATTCAATGCTGCTCTTGCTTATAAATCACTAAGAGTATTTGGCTATACTTGTTATCCTTATCTCAGACCCTACAACTCACATGAGTTTGATTTTCATACATCTATTTGTGTATTTGTTGGCTACAGTTTGAATCATAAGGGATATCTTTTTTTTTTATTGTTCAGGGAGGATCTACATTGCTAGAAGTGTCTCTTTTAATGAGACTGTTCTTCCATTCTCTACTCCAAATTTTCTTCAATTAGCATCAGATACTCCTCCTACTTATGTCTCTAACACACCATGGTTTCTACCTTCTCTATCTAGTGCACCACCAGCAGCTCTCTCCTCAATTTCAATTCAAAATTCATCTGCTGATACTATATCTATTCAGTTACCACCAACTCTTGTTACAACTACATCACCCCTGTCAGCTGCCTTCTCTCTTCCTTTTGTGCCTACTTCCTCAGTTCAACCGCTAAATTCTCATCCAATGACTACAAGATCCAAGTTAGGAATTTTCAAACCCAAAGTGTACTCTACTATAACTACTCCAACTTCGTCTAAACCAGATTCCATTTCTCAAGCACTTGCTGATCCTAACTGGTTGTAAGTCATGCAAGCTGAATATAATGCTTTGTAGAACAACCACGCATGGTCACTGGTTCCAGCTACATCTGACATGCACATTGTCAACAACAAATGGGTTTTTCGGATCAAATATAATCTTGATGGTTCAGGAACAAGTTTTTATGTACCAACCAGCTGGATTTATTGACCCTTCTCAATCTTATGCAGTTTGTAAATTACATAAAGCTTTGTATGGCTTGAAGCAAGCTCCTCGAGCTTGGTTTGATAAGCTGAATGGAGCCTTGCTTCAGTAGGGGTTTACTGCATCAACATCAGATTCAAGTTTGTTTATTCATAGAGCTCAAGATGGAAAAATCATACTACTTTTAGTTTATGTTGATGATATTTTGATCACAGGAGATGATACAAGTCAGCTTCATCAGGTTATCAATGATCTTAACAAAAGGTTTGCTCAGAAAACTCTTGGAGCTGTCAACTACTTTTTAGGCTTCGAAATCACCAGGGCTACAGAGACTTTAACACTTACTCAAAGTAAATATGCAGCTGATCTTTTAAATAAATGCAATATGAGCTCTGCAAAAAGTAGTCCCTCTCCAATGGTACCTGGCCAGAAACTGTCCATGAATGATAACCCATTATTTGATCAGTCAAGTGTCTATAGAAGTACTATAGGAGCTCTACAATATCTTTCTATGTCCAGGCCTGATATAGCATTCACAATCAACAAGCTTAGTCAATTTCTTCAAGCTCTAACTATTCATTATTGGCAAGCTTGCAAAACGCATTTTGGGATTCAATTTAAGCCTATAAAGACTTATAATCTGACTGGTTTTTGTGATGCTGATTGGGCCAACAGTTTGGATGATAGAAGATCAACCACAGACTACTGTTACTTTGGAAACAACTTAATCTACTGGAGTTTTAAAAAGTAAAGTGTTGTTGCAAGATCTTCTACAGAAGCTGAATATAGAGCTCTATCAATTGCAGCAACTGAGCTAATCTGGCTACAAAGCCTATTGACAGAGATAAATATAAAGTTATCTGAAATTCCAATTCTCTTGTGTGATAAAAAAAGTGCAGAGGCTTTTGCTTCCAATCCCATATTTCATGCAAGAACTAAGCATATAGAGATTGACGCTCATTTTATAAGAGAAAAAGTTTTGGCAAAGCAAATAGAAGTCAAGCATGTGTCTTCTGAAGATCAGAATGCTGATATTTTCACTAAGCCATTATCAGGGATGAGATTTTCATTACTTAGAGATAATCTTAATATTGGTTGTAGTGAAGGCAACTCTATTACTAAATAGTAAGTGTTTATTGAAATTTGCAACTAGGATTTGCAGAAGTCAATCAAGTTAATTGAGACAGCAGCTAGCTGAGTGTTGAGTGTTGGTATTCTGAGCTACGCTTGAAGGGGGTTGTTGACAAATAAAGGATAGGATTGTAAAATGACTCAGGGATAGTTTGTAATTAGGAAAGCCTTGTTTGTTAGATAAGTGAGTCTGGTAAAATAACGTGATTAGCTCTTGTACAATTCATTTCATTGGAAATAATAAAAAATAACAGAATTCAGTTTCTTCTTCTTTGTTATCAGACATTAAGGTGTTGGATTGAAAAGCAATATTTTTTATAACATATGCATGGTTCTGCAACGAAAAGACACTACCAGGTCTTTCAGTTTCGGCCTGTAATCACAGTCCAATCTAAGTTGTAAGCAAACAAAACGAAGTTAATATCTTTTCTGCTTCGGCTGCTTTTCCTGGTTCTTACATTGTCTCAGGTTACTAAAGGAGCCAGGTATGCAATCACAATAAAAAGAAAACAGTAATCATATTCTGCATAAATTATATTTAGAGATCGAACACCGAGTCACCAACTAAAGCTACAAAATGAAACAAGTTCTTACAGTTTCAGCAAATTGGAACAGGGAGTTCAGGGAAGAGAAGACAATTCGAGGCCAACGCCACCAGCTTCAAAAGGGAAGGACCCAGAAGAGGTCCATTGACTGCTATAAAGCACAAGAACAAGCTACACCTCTACACCTTGGGCAACTGGCTAGCTTCTCTCTGTTTTGATTTAGATAACTGTACCTGCTTGCATTTGCAATAGTGTATTATAAATGCAATCGAGTAATCTGCCATCATAATAAAATTATTAAGGGTAAAGCACCAGTAGTCTCCCTTTTTAGAGAAATAAACAGCTTCTCTGCATTGTTAGATAAATAAGTAGTTTATAAGATAAATTAGAAGTACTTAATTAAAAAATTTTAAAAATTATTTTGCTTTTCTATAGTAGGATAGAAGTGTTTAGAATTGTCGTTGTTTTTATTTTTATTATTTGTAAATGACTAAAATATATATGTATATTCTATATTTATAATTTATAATAATTATTATTAAATAATCAATTTTTTCTTTTTTTTCAATTATTTATAGTGATGGTAAAAGGCCGGGCCAGGCCGGGCCCGGCCTATTTTGGGTAGGCCTGGCAAGCCTATGGGCTAAGCAGAGTCAGGTCAAAATAGTGTCAAGCCAGGCCGGGCCAGGCCTTGTAAAAAAATTAAAGGCTTGGGGCAGCACTATTTGGACCAGACCTATCACTATTTACTATTTAATAATTTTTAATTTATAAAAATAAAAAATTAATAAAAAAAATCAAATTGCTACAATACCAGGCCGGGTCAGGCCGGCCTATAGGCTTGAGCCTGGCCTACCTTAGGCCAAGCCTGCACTGTAGCATGCAGGCTAGGCCAGGCCAGGCCGGCCCAGGCTTGGCCTTACCCTTTGCCATCACTAATTATTTACAATAATTTCTAATTTTATATAAATAATAAGATTTATAATATTTAAAAATCTTAATTAAAGGAAAAATATATTAATGGTATAGTCAATCAAAGTTTAAATTCTTTTTTTAATTTAATTCTAAAAAATAATTTAAAATTAATATTATAATTTCAAAATAGACATATTTTTATAAAATAATTTAAAATTTATAAAAATATATAAAATAAAATAAATTTATTATTAGAATATATATTTGTTAAATTCAATAAATATTAATTTTAAAAAATCATGTTTAATATAAATTATCAATAATATAATCAAAATATAATTAATTCAATAATCTATTAAAAAATAACACAATTTTTTATGTTGTAAACTGATAAATAATTTTGTGTTTTTAAATTAACGGTCCTTAGGTAAATCCCAAACTGACCCTAAGGTAGAGTTACTTATAACTAGAAAAGTGCTCCCAATGTAAAATTACTTTAAACACCTTATTAAAAAAACTAGAAGCAAATACATTACTTTCTAAACTCATTATAATACCAATTAAATCCTATAATATCAATAAAAAGAATTTCATTCACCTTCATTTTGTTTACACCCCAATTAACAAAATTCGCAAATACATACCTCTTTGCTTTGATCTTCTTTAATAATGATTTTTGTTCAAAGTAATTAAGGTTTAAATTAGTGTGTGTTAAAGGGCTGTTCAAAGTAATATTAATTTATTTAATTTTATTATTTGTCCTCTTTGATAAATAGAAAAATTTTCTTCCTCTCAATTTAATTAATTTTTATCGAGAATCCACGGGTTAATAAAAGGACATCTCTTACTCTGTCAGGCCGTCAATTGAAATGAACATCTTCATGTTTTAAAACCTTGACTTGGCTCACCACTTGAGCTGTTACCAATACGAGTATTCTCCACCCCAAACTGATCAGTATAACTTATTTTGCTAATCATTTGATACGAAGCCTCCTTTTAACGTTACGAGATCTCTCACAAGTTTGATCAGAGCAAAAATACAATCTCATACTAAAATGAAAATCATGGAAACAGTCATCTATATTATATATCTTGCATAAACATAGCACAAGTTAGGGTTCAAAATGACAAATCTCCAACACGCTCTACATTAAAATTTCAAGACCAATTTCAGCATCAGCATTACAGACCCGAAGTGGTAATTAATTTCAACCAAAACAAGGGGTCAATGCCCCTTACTGCAAAAATACAAGCAAATTTACAGTAAACTATTGCCGGAAAAAGCAATCTGTCATTAAGCCCAGCAAAATCCTCCATATTCAAAATTGAGTGCGAGAGCGGTATAGCTAATAAAACACCTTGAATTACAATTATCACATCCCTGTAAGAAATTGAATGCCAACTCAAAGCAAAAGCAGGCATCTAAACGTTCTCCTTCACCATATAACCATTACATTTACGTGTGTCTTAACATTTTCCTACAATAAATTCCAAGGTAATAAAAACAGCAACTAAGAAGTGGAAAGCTTTTGCTTGAACAAGCGTGGAAGCACTTCATGGGCACTGATATCCAAAGCCTCGGGGTCCCTGAAAAGGGATTGGCCACTTTAGGTTTCATTGTTTCAATAGAAATTAAAACACCACAAAAAAGAAGCTACAGTTGGTCTATGAAGAGATACCCATTATCATAGTATGATTTCTGATTGATATATTATTGTAGGATAAGGTGAATGGAATAAGCATAAGCTGGCAAACCAAGATTTCGAACATTTATACAGTTATATACAAGAAGCCAATCTCCATCTAACCCGAATCAACAAAGAGACAAAATTCTGCGATAGCATCATATGAAGACTTTCTGCAACTAAAATGTGAATCTTCCCCTCTAGCATGAGCTAAAGGCGTCATCACTTGTCCACTTTGGGAGAGAAAACTCCATAAGAAAGGTCAATCGTTCAAAAATCAAGAAGGTATGACAAAAGCGCCCAACACTCAAACACACCCATCAATGAATATTGACTAATCGAATAAGACATGGCAGTTTGAGATGAAAAATAAGTTTCTGAATTGAGTTCCAATCACTTTCGAGATATTTCCTTAAGATTAACTTTTAGCTAACCAGAAAACTTTACGATTAACTACAGAAAAGATTTTCTTAATGAATAAGATTATGTGCACATGAGGAAGTGAGTAAGACCTGCAAAATATTTTCCCCTTTTCATTGGAACTAGGTATAAACCATAGTTTTCGGATGAGAGGTGACTCAAATTGAACAAAGAAACCATCATGCTGCCCATGTTTCCATTTTCTTGATCCTTGACCTTTCCAAACCTGCGAAGACAGCACACATCATCAATAAGACCGTCCAGAATTACCTTCTATTTCTAGACTCGGAAAAGTATCCAATCACATATCACAAGTAGAAGTCGGATTTGGAAATGTTCACACCAGCTAGAAACAGTAAAGCTAAACAAACCAACCAATCAGCATACTTGAACCCATTAGAATTTAACATAACTGTTAATTTATATCATATATTATTCTTTCATGAAATTTTTATAAGCAATTAAGTTTCTGATAAGCTTTTAACAGTATTTTCTATTTATACAAATTCGTAGCAGATAGCCCTGCAAATCAAGCTTGGGTTTCCAACCCCACATAAATGGATTAGTCAAAACTAGAAAGTTTAGAACCCAACCTAACAAATAAGGGATACTTAGCAGTTGAAATTGAGTGGCGTGAGACATTCAAAAAACACAAAATTCCTTTTCTAGCTACCATTCAAAATTTGATGAGCATAGACATCACTCAGAGAATGTATCACCCATCTGATTTTGCATCAGGCTTTTCATGACAAATAATAGACATGGTTATATTATCCTTTCTTTTTCTTTCTTTTTCCTTTTACGATTCTAAATGCAATCAATCACACAAAAAAAAAAAAATCTTGTTGTGTTTTTCTCTTCTTTCTGAGCAAGGCCTAGCTTAATTGTGACGGTAATTGAGTACGATTTCCAGATTCTACAAGCAAAAACTTGACAAAGCAAACATCTGTCATATATGTGCATGTATAAGAGTGTTTCTGTGCTAATATGGGAAATTTCTCCCATACTAAATGACAAGCCTATATCAGAAGTCCTGCATATAAAAAACTGACATCACCGTTTGGTACATTAATGACGTTTCTATATGCGTCAAAACTAAAATTCATGTGTCTTTAGGTGCATTTTCACCACCAAATATCCGCATCTTATTTATTCATAGGTAGTGTAGCTATTATACACAAAAAATATACACACTTTTCTTGTCAAGAAAACTTATACCAATAAAAAACAAATTAAAAAGAAATTATATATTACCTGAGGGTAAGATATAATGCTTTTTGGAGCCACTAGGCAAGCTGCACTAGAGAGAGAATCCTCAGCATACTGCCTTAGAAATGAAAAACAACTGCTGTGTGTATGGGGTGACTCAAATGCCTGGTACAAGAGAGAAGTAATCATTATAAGTAGAGAAGATCCTTTATTTTATAATATTGAAAAAACAAGTATATACAAGCTAGATTTATGGATCAAAGAGTATAAGCATGTACATGTTCAAAATTATATCCTCAATCTAGTAACCCGGAAAAAGTTGCATCTATACATTTATACCCAACAACAAAAAATTTTAAAATGAAAACAGGTTATAAACCCAAATAAAGTAAGATCATATGAAATAACAAAATGCAGACATCAGGAAAAACAAATGACAACAAAAGATTCGGTACCTTATCAATATTGACAACTGGAGCATATTTATCAGTGTCTGTCTTTTCTTTATCAAGAAGGAAATAGACTCTAGCATCCACTTTAGAAGTTTCATGCCATGACTTCACAGCTGCCTCCATTGTCTGAACAAGAAAAGTAAAGAGATCCTTCCAACATTCTTCAGATCCATACTTCTCAGACTGCAAAGAGGAAGACCAACTTAATCCTCCTTATAGGGAAACGCTCAAAACAATTCTCTGAGGGTAAAACTGCATTATACAGTTCAGAGAATCAGCAGAACTTCTGCTTATCACAAGGTAATATCAGAAAATAGAACAACCATAACCAATACAAACAGATAATTCATATGAATTACCGTCAGGAATTATGTGTTACACATGCACAGAGGAGACTAGACCTTTAAAATATGCGCTCAAAACACTGAGACATAAATAAGATTATACTAAAAAAATGAGTCTTGGCTTTAGAAGCTACACCCACCATTTCAGATTTCACGGCATCCAAATGTTTCACCATATCAACATTGGATCTCATGTTCTCAATTTCTTGAGCTCCTTTTTTGTCTTTCGCCAACTGAGAGATCCTCTTGAGCTTTCTTGATACTTCTGCGCTCTGTGGATTGTATTGTAAAGCTGTATGGAAGGCACTTAAGGCCTTCAACAAGTGAACAGAAATGATATTAGCAACAGAAAATGGAATCATATGCCCTTGTCCAGAAGGTTGTCGCATAGAACCAAAGGGATACAAGCAAATTATAAAACATACATCATCATATCGTTCCATGGCCTCCAAGATGCATCCTTTTCTGAAATACCCCTAGAGTTGTATAAACTTGTTATGAAAGAGTTTAGAAGAACCAACTGCAATGAAAATAAATAAAAAGCACCTTTTCCCACTGGGGATTTAATGTGATTGTCATCTCTGCATCAGCAAGTGCTTTGTTGAGTTTCACCAGATGTAGAAATGCTGCAGCACGGTTGCTGACAAATAATAAAAAATCATAAAGAAGATGTATTACTAACATACCCGGCAGAGATGTGTAGGCTCATATATAACAAGTGAAACTAATGAAGAACCAAATAAATTCAAAGCTCATAACAGTTGATTCCATGTCCATAAACGAAAACATAGAAAGCATTAAGTAAAATCAGCTGACATATAAAGATGACATTTTATTCTGGCAGAACACGTTCAAAGTACATCTTAACAAGTTACTTAGATGTAAGCATTAACCCAAAAATATCCTTATAATTAACCATGCAAAACCGTGAGTACGCACTCAATGTTTCTATTAACCTATTAACAAAATGTATTTTCAACTTGTTTAATAATTGAGTCATTTTGGGTCAACATGAATTTGATTCAATTTTAACCCATACTTCTGAGTTTTCTTTTCGTATCACATTATTCACCAAAGAATCTGAATGCATCTGAAATACCATTAGGCGTTGCAAAAAAGGTTCATATACAATATAAAGAAACTAAGATGATAAACTCCAATTTTACAATAAAGCAACAAAATATAAGTATATATCAAAACTATAAGATTCTATACTTATATCAAAACTATAAGATTCTAACGTTAAACTGAAAGTCCACACACTGTACATAAGAGGAATCCTAGTAAAGGATAATTTTATACTTCTTAGAATACAAATATTTTATGCGCATTAATGGGTGTCAAATACTATTAAATTGATTTCTCTGAGTCATTCTGAAACCTTAATGTTACATAAGAGGAATAGAAATACATGTTGCCTTGACATACATTTCATTTCTGAAAAACCCTAGAAAAGATCTTTAAGGATAAATACAAAATTTAAAATAAATAAATAAATAATTAGAAATTGCAAATACCTGTAAAGAGTAGCATTAGAAGGGTCTTGTTTGATGGCTTGAGTGTAGAGAGCAGCGGCTTTGAGATAGTTCCCAGCTTTGAAGAACTCGTTACCTTTATCTTTCAATGACGTCGACTCAGCCATCTCGGCCATGTTCGAAGACGATTGCAGTGATTGTGCTTCGTTGCTTGCTAGGGTTTAGCAGTTTGGACTAACTGAGACAGAGCTTGTGTTGTGCTGGGCTTGATCTGGTTCCACCTTAACTGAGCAAGTATCCAGTGTGATCAACTATGCGGTTGAATTCAGCCTCCTCACTGAACAGACACAATCCTGGCCGCTAAAGTATTTTATTCTAAAAAATATGATTAAACGAACATTCATTTCGAAATTAAAAAGGGGTTAATTGACAATTAAAAATAATAATATTAACTCTTTAACCGACATATTTCTTTTTTATTTCATTAAAAGTTGATATTGAATATTTTTATTATTATATAATCATTTTTCAAAAATATTATTAAATAATTTATTGTAAGAATTTGAAAAGATAGCATTTTATTTTATTGTTTTTCAAAAACAAGTGCAATAGCACTTTTTATTGTAATTATGTTTCTTCAACTAATTATAAATATAAACAAACCGTCTTGTGCCAAGTTTTCATAATTATAAGGTCATTTTGTATAATATATATTTTTTATTTTCCAAACTAATTGATTATAAATAGAATAATTACTCAAAAAAGAAACGATGAAAATAAAAAATATAATAAAATATTTCCTAATGGGGAATGATTTCCGACCCCCTTATGTTTGGAGAAATTTCACCTCGTACCTTTTCAAAAATAATTCCAAAACCTCTAACTGACGTCTTCCGTTGGTTACAAATAACTTTGTTAAGGGCATTTTAGTCTATTAATCTATTCATACTGTTAAACCCAATAAAATCCCTAGAAAATAACAAGGACTGAAAATCGATCTCTTTATTTCTTGCACCATATCGGTTCTTTCTTTCAAGCCAAGATCGGTAGAGACAAATCTGCAGATATAGATCTGACGGATGAGGAGGTTAGTTTTGTTGCTCAACATGATGAGAAGAGATTAAAGTGAGGGTGGATAAATCGGCGAATGTGGAGTTGAACTGTGGTGGCGATGCTGGTCGACTCGCCGTTGATCGACAATGATGG
>JANLJB010005610.1:0-25984 GCA_026212285.1 Bursera cuneata
TGGGAAGGATAAGTAAGGATAAGTTGTGATATCCCACATTGCTTGGGAATGATAAGTTTGGATAAGTTAAATACCCTGTGAGCTCCTTAAACTGTTAGAGGCCTTTTAGGTTGCAAAGCCCAATAACAAAACCGTGACGGACTGTGTGTCCAAAGCAGACAATATCTGACAGTGGGCCGGGGTGTTACAATAAAGGTTAATAGATGTTAACTAACAGAATTTTTAACTCATGACTTGAGAAGAGATTTTTTCAAAACTTAAGGATGAGAGAAAATAAAAAGAGCAAACGCCTCGTATGAGTGAAAAAAGAGAAAAAGATAGGGGTGGTCAATGATAATTACTCATTGTAGATTGCATTTTGTGACTTTTTTATGAAATACCAAAAACACCCTCCTTAGTCAACCTGAGTGCTCAATATTCAACAACTGTCACATGTCTAGTTCAGGAGCCGAATCCCAACCTACCGAAACGTGAAAAAGTTAGGCTCAATTTCGCCATCTACCAAGTCGAACCGTTAAAGGCAACGGATGGCTAGAATGGTATATCGGTCACCTGAAATGCGAGCCACTTCAGGAGACAAAGGTGCCTGCAAGCCACTGTTTTTGAGGTCTTCGCCGATGGGGAGATCATTGCCATATCGATGTAAGTCGACCCTCTGAGGCTTTCCCAATTTGGAACCTACCTAGACAAGGCATACGGGACTGTCCAAATGTCCATAAATTTTGGCAGAAATCAACACCAAGGGTTGATGATGCCACTCACGTATAAGCCTATAAACAGGCAATTATCTCTCCAAAACATGTTTATTAACAGCTAGACATCTCCATACATTCATGTTAATGCAATCTTTGTAAGGAAAACCCCTAAGTCCATGACAACTTCTTGAATAACAAACCAAAAAAAACTCTTCTCCAGCCAACTACCTTCACTGATATCTCCGAGATTCGTTTCTCCAGCCACTTTACTCTGGTGTCAAACGCAGTCCGTATCAGAAGCAACTCTTGTGTCAGAGGATAATCCTGAAACTAAAACTTTCTAATCCTTCTATCAGACATCAACACATCTGTCTAGTTGGCTTTCATTAGATTCAATCCACAAACATGCCAACCCGAAAATCATCACCCATCCAATTAGAAATCGCCAATCCCCCACGAAAAGTAAAACACAAGCCACCTTCCATCGAAGTTTCCCCTTTTACCTTAACCCACCGATGCTAGACCTCGGGTTCTGCTCATAAGCTCAATCCCTTCTTACCCCGATGGTCTCACCTTCTCCATCTTGACTTGCCAATTCCCTCAAATCGTGCCATTCGCGAAGCACTTCACCAACCTTCTGGAAACAATCTCTCAAGAGCATCATAGTCAGTTTCTCTCGTTATCGTGCACGTGTCCTTTATTTATTTGGTGCAATTTTCCCACGCCAACAATAACAATGTGTCTCCTTTAGTACTTAATTCAAAGTTTCAAACAAATTGTAAGTGAAAGTTTGAATTGATATTCTTTGAACGTTGATGAATTTACGTAAGTCATTCTACTGAAATACTTAAACTTTTGAGCAAATGAAAATAGGCTCCGTCTTGGATACATGCAACGACCTAATTCACTGGTGCATGTGAACACACACGTGCTACAACACCCCAGGATTGTAATATTATAGGCTTAAATATTTAAGTTAAACTCACACCTATTAACTTGTTTAGTTTATTTGTAAGACCCATTGAGGCATGTGAGGCTCGATCCGATCTACGCTGTAAGTGCACGTGAGACCTGCTTATACTTATAAGCTTGAATTTTTAGAAAAATGACAACATTATATAACCAATATAATAATTATTATTGTATGAATTTCTTCTTCATACTTTTATTGGACATCAATTAGCTATTATATTTCATTCGAAAGATAAACCTAAATATAAATTTGAAGTGTATAGACCAATAGTCAAATAGTCATCATACATCCACGCATAGATTGAAGCAAAATCGGATCTAGTTTGACTTCTCTTTGTTCTTCTTCACAGCCCAAGTCTTCGATTTGTGATAGTCTTTACAAAATTCTTCCTTGAACTCAATGACTTCTCAAAAGTAATATTGATAACTATGAATATGATGCTTTTCCGTTCTTTGTCAAACCATTCTTTACATATTTTTTGAATAGTAGAACTCTAAAGGCATCTTATTTATACATTTAATTAAGATCATATTTAGAACTCCAAAGATGTAAACATTTTTTATAATTTTCATAATTTGAATGAATTTGTTAGGGTGCAAATAACTTTGAGCCGTCCATAATTTATTTGGTTTTCGTATTAAAAAAAAGAAGAACAAGAAAATTTTAAATAAATGCAAGGGCCTCTTCATTTTAATTTTATTTGCAGTTCATTTTAAATAAATTTTAAAGAAGAATCCTAAAAGTCTGAATTTTCTCATAAAAATTAATGGGTAGTGACCCTTTTAATTTATAAATTAGAAAGAGTAATTTCATCATCTACGAATTTATAATATGGAATTACAATGTTTTTTCTTTTTTTAATTCTATTAAAATTTAATGTTCGAGGGATGAAATTTTGTCACATCTTCCTGCTCAATAGCTAGATGTAATTCCTTAATTATTTTATTCGTTAATAAACTTAGCAATATAGCTATTTGATGATGATAAAGCATTAATGGAGCTTAAATTGACTCGGAAAAAATGTAGTTTAATCGGATCCCATCAACAAGAAATCAATTTTCTAGTGAAAGTGATAGCATAAACCATGAGGTCCATTCTTTTTTTCTTGCATATCCTGCACTACATTCAAGATGTTTATGATTACATTTTTATTTTTATTTTTTTATAATTTAAGCATGTGGTGCATAAGGAATGAACAATACTTATCTACAAGGACGGGTATATACATATATATACCTGTCTAATTATACATTATAATTGTACATTGCATGTACCTTATGTATATCATTAAAATAATGCTCGATATATAATCTTCTATTCATGCTCGAGTGTACAATCCAATGCTACAACCTAAACTAAATCCTAAAAATCAAGGGGGAAATTACATTGACCCCCCAATTAAATTTTAAGAAAACTTTAACTCCATACTTTTGATAAACTAACACTTATCCCTAAAAAACTAATACTTACGTCTCATGTTTTTTGAAGATAAGTATTAGTTTTTACGAAAATAATGATAATTTTTGGAGGATAGGTGTCAGTTTAACAAAAATCTGAAGTTAAGTATTTTTTTAAAATTTAATTGGAAGGGTCAGAGAAATATCCAAAAAAATCGAGTTATTATTTTTTGTTTTAATTTGCTTCAATAAAATCGTCTAGGTCATTAAATCCACATTACTAAAGATTAAGGCATCAATTAGCAGTAATTAGTCTCAACCATTGTCAAACCCATTACTCATCTAAGCTCTCTTCGACAAGAAGTTAAAAAAATAAATAAATAAAAGACACAACCGTTAGCCGAAACGCACATGTAAATCCTTGATTTTGAAGATCACAAAATCCTTCACAAAAAAGAGTTGAATCACTAGATTTGACAAGTTGCTCTCGACTTTGAGGCAGAATTCAAAGTTGTAACTAATTGAGTGAGCAGTACGTTTAGGCTTGGGAGGCTCGGATCCACCGGTTTTTTTTTGTAAATTATTAAATTTTCTTCCTATCAAAATATTTTAATTTAATTTTTTTAATTTAATTTCTTACATTTCCTACGATCGGTGATTCACAACAATCTAATGGTTAAAAATTTATTGAGTTGATAAAATAATAATTTTTTTTTCGCAGCTACAATATTGTAGTAGATTAATGATTATAAAAGAACATAAAAAAATAAGTAAAAAAAAATTAAATTATAATAAGTTTCGTGAAGTTTGGCCATCGCATATCTTTTATATAACTAAATTCATACAAGAACATAATTAATATTTTTAAATCAATAATGCTATTTATGGCAAATTCTATCCCTAATTGTGTATTCTAAATGATATATATTTAATGAATGATTGTTAAGCGACTGGTTTGATGATTTAATAGTTAATGTGATAGTTTTGAATTCATGTCATATCATTTGAATGCATAATTCTGGCATAAGTTTTGAGAAGTGTAATACTATTCATTTTAAATTAGTGGGTTCGTAAACTTTTTTATTTTCATATTTAATTACTTAAATATTCTTTAATTAGGAAAGTGGTATAAATTAATTAGGGTTAGAGTATTTGAATAATTTTAAATGATTTTAATTTTATCATTTATATAATTTATGCTTATTACTGAAAGAGAAACTGCCCAGAAATTTAGTATAGATTCAATTATAGATGATTTTCGAGTATGAAAAAAGGTCTAGTTATTTTCTGATAAATAATTAAGTTAATACGATATAAATATATTTATTATATTTTTACATATTACTAATACTAATGATATTATTTTTTTTCAGTTATATAATTTTATTTACGATATATTTCTTGGACTTTATTTATAATTAATTTTTTCATAACCCAGCCTCACCAAAAATTCAATCCAGGATCTGCCACCACAAGCGAAGCATCAAATATAAATATAATCTGGTATGGTTTTCATTTCTTTTACTTATTTGATTATTAGAAGTTGTTTGTATGTAGATTCAAATCTTACCATCACAACTTTCTAACTCTAACTTTAATGGTATATCACAATTGATTTGTGATATAAAAAGATATACGAAGAACATTGAAAATAAACTTCTTTTTGTTTTTAATTTTAAATAAATTTATAAGATTTTTATTATAAAACTGCTTTTTAAAAGTGTTTTTAGTTAAATATATATAAATATATATATATATATATTTTTAGAGCAATACCAATTTCTACAATCCAATCCATACAATTTAAGGTAAAAATAAAAAATAAAATAAATATTTTATGAAAAATATTTTGTCCCGTCAGATTATATAGATTAGGTTTTATATTTATATAAGTTTATAAAAATATATCATTTTAATAAGTTTTATAAAAATTAAAATAAATAAATATGTAGGATTTTATATTTATATATTATAATTTTTTTATAAAGAAGGATTACATAATCCTAATTAATATTATATTATTATTTTTATTTAATTGAAATAATAATAATAAAAAAATCTCCAGGGCTTGTGTTTGTCTTTGACAGTTCACACACTTCACTCAGCTCTCCAGAAAGCGCGCGAAACTCTTCGGCCAAAACCCTACTGAAAATGCCGGAACTACCGGAGGTGGAGGCGGCGAGACGAGCCATAGAAGAGAACTGCGTAGGCAAGAAGATAGTGAAAGCGATCATAGCCGACGACCCCAAAGTCATCGACGGAGTCTCTGCCTCGGATTTCGAGACCTCGCTTCTGGGCAAGACCATTCTCTCTGCTCATCGAAAGGGCAAGAACATGTGGCTTCAACTCGATTCCCCTCCTTTTCCCTCCTTCCAGTTCGGTACTGTTCACAAAACCCTAAAAAAATAAAAATAAAAATAAAAATTTCACCTTTTCAATTCAACGCATTGTTTGTATGTGTAGCTTGCGTTTTTTTTTTTTTTGGTTGATTTTGTAATGCATGATGGAAAGAACAACTTTTAGCTTTTATTTGTTTTTTTAAATGTGTTTTGGAGAAGCAGTAGTTACTTTTTAGTTCTAGAAAGTTTGTTTAAGTGTTTGTAGATGAAAAATAGGTTAACTCAAAAGTGATGGAACACTCCAAACGCATCATTAGAGTTCCTTTCGAAGTCAGATATGATATGAAAGGACAGTAGATGAGGTTCTTTACTGATGCTGCTTACAATATTTCAGGAATGACTGGTGCTGTATACATTAAGGGGGTTGCTGTTACAAAATATAAGAGGTGAGACATCGTCATTTATATGTGTTTGTATTGTATTCATTTGATTTAATGAAATAGAAAGTTAGATTAATGAGTGTTTTATTTAAAAATTTGCTTGCTTTTATTAACGAAAGGCTTTAAAGCAAACTCTTAACATGTTTTTTTTTGTTGCTTTAGATGGAAACTGTAATGTGATTGGGTGCAAAGTGTCATCACTAGACCAAATGAGTTTAGAATTTGTTCAAGAGTATTTTGTTTGCTTTTTGTTTAGTAAATAGTCTCAGTTGGTTGATTTTGGTTTTGATACTTGGTTCATATACTAATCGTTTTTTGTAGAATGATTCGCAGTTACTAATTTAACTGATCTGGAATGTGCTTATTATAGGTCTGCTGTAAAGGACACTGATGAATGGCCTTCAAAATATTCAAAGTTCTTTGTTGAAGTAAGAGTTATTGTTTGCAATTTGTTTCTTCTGTACTTTGTTATCTTCATGTCAACCTCTTAATTTACAGTTGGCACGCAATTAGAAGAAATGTTTACTCTTTTTATGTATCTTGTACCTGCCTGTTCCATGCATTGTCTACTTTTAGCTTCTACACTTTTAATGGAGTCATATTGGTAGCCTCAGGGTTAAGAGCCCTATTATGGCCCTCCTTTCCATTGGAAATAAACCTGTTCTCATGGTCTCTTATCTGGGTTATTGTTGCTTGTCAATTCTGTCCCAAATAATTGTGGTGGGGTCGTCAGTTTGTTATGATGTGAGTAGCAGCTATGCATTTGGCACATTGATGAATCCTGAGATTTGCTTTCTTTTATTTCCTGTCCAGTATGGAGTTTGGCTTTAATAATGCGTTTCAATGATGAAATGGACAATTTCCAATAGGTGTGTGCTTAGTCCTCTTCATGGTTTCCAACATTCCTTTGGTAGATATAAACTAGGAGGTTATGCCATCTGGCGTACTTTTAGTATTCTGACTGTGAATATGCTTCGAAGACCTAAATTTGACGAAAAGGGTTCCATAGTGTTAAGACTATTATTTTTTTTGTTTCCTTGCCAAGAAGTGTCATATAGTGGTTGGAATTAGTTGAATTTCTATGTTCCATGCCTTCATATGTGTTTTAATAGCATTTCTTTATGCTAACCTGCATATTTTGTAGTATCTATGTGGTACTCTTGATTCTAATTTCTTTAGATTGTCCCTTTTTTTTTGGATTAAAAAAAAAAATTGAAACCATGCATAGAGAACTGTTGAGGGAGCTTGCTCTTCTTGTGAAAATTTCTTGTATACAGTTGTGATAGTTAACATTGAATTCTCTATATGCAGCTGGATGATGGTTTAGAGCTGTCTTTCACTGACAAGAGGCGATTGGCTAAAGTCCGCCTGCTCGAAGATGTACTATAACATCATTGGCTTGTTTGTATGGATAAAGTTTTCAATTCCAATCTACTTTGGTAGGAACTATGTTAATTTTTTGCAACCTTTTTGTTGGTACAGCCAGCTTCTGTACCTCCTATATCTGAGCTTGGTCCTGATGCATTATTGGAGCCAATGAAAGATGAAGAATTTATTGAATTGTTAAGCAAGAAGAAACTTGCAATTAAGACTCTATTACTTGATCAGGTTGCTACCTTTATGCTTGTTCCTCTTGTCTTGTTCCTAAATTACTTGCATGATTTTTAATATTCCAAACAACTTCTATAGACGGTACAGGTCAGAGCACCTTCTGTTTACACGGGAAACATTAGTGTAAGCCAATAGCCATGAATCATCTTTTTCTCTTCCTTCCTTCAATGTTTTTAGATGCCTACAACTGTTCTTGTCATTGAATGTTGTTAGTAATGAATTTTTATGACTATTTAGTTAAAATTAGTGGCAATTTTTATTATTTCGTTTATTGTTTATTCAAGGTGTATATGTGCAAGTAGTTGATAGTTTTTGAAAGCTTAATTGTTTTAGTTATTTAAATTATAAAAGGTTATCTAAATTTGCTTAAATGGTACTACACATAATGTTAATTACAAATCTCATAAAGAAGCTAATTTCTATGATTCTATCCATATCTTTTTGACTCTTATATTTTAATCATTTTTTTTCAGAGTTTTATTTCAGGGATCGGCAACTGGATTGCAGATGAAGTCTTATACCAAGTTAGTTTACACTTTTTTTTTCTCTTCTCCGAACTTCTGTTATTTAGTTTAAGTTAAGTATTTTAGGTTTAATATGGAGCTGTAAAATATTGCCTTTATTTTATTTTATTTTTTAAAATTTATTTAAAAAGTTCCGAACTTAAGCTTTTTTTGTAAAGAGTTGTGGGCATAAGCAGGGAGAAAGTACAAGATGACCAGTGAGATTGTATAGTGTATATGGCCCTATAGATAATTGACTGGTAAATAAGAATTTGTGTAATTGACCTCAGGTATATTGAATTTCATGCTTTGTGTAATTCAAGCTTGCAATTAGATTCGGAGCCTTATTTTGTTCTGTATTTATGTAACTTTTTTGTATATCTAGAAACCTTTTGTTGACGCTGTAGTTTCAACGACCTTTCGTGTTTGATGGCCTCTTCATATTGTGAGCTAGTGAATTCTAATCCTAAGTCAAACAAAGGCTTTTAGTGTTTCTAATTCTATTTCATGCAGGCCAGGATTCATCCACAGCAAGTTGCTTCCAGCATGTCTAAAGAAAGCTGTGTGACTTTACTCAGGTGCATCAAGGAGGTAAGAGAAAGTGCTTATATTTTCTGTTTAATTGCAATTGTAGAATTTTGTTTTGCAAAAGATGCATTCATCATGGAGAATATAGAGAAAACAACATTTGTAGGTTATTCAAAATGCGGTTGAAGTTGATGCTGACTCCAGCCGCTTTCCTTGTATATGGTTGTTTCATTTTCGGTGGGGCAAAAGGCCTGGAAAAGTTAATGGTAAGACACATATGATATGACTGATCATTATGACAAAGCAATTTATTTTACAGGTGATTGAAAAAGCAATTGAAGTTGGGGCAGATAGTAGTCAGTTCCCTAATAATTGGATTTTTCATTCCCGTGAAAAGAAGCCTGGAAAGGCTTTTGTTGATGGTTTGGCTCTGTACCTTGTGATATCTCTTATATCGCACGTCTGGTTCTCATATTAACAATAGCTTGTCTGTCTATTTTTAGTGCTGTCTGTGCATGTGTATATTCCTTTTAGTTTCTGGAGTTTGCGTCAGTTATATTAGTTTTGGTCTTGACTTACTGGTTCAACTCTTGAATCAATAAATAATGGGTTGTTATTCCATTCTAGTTAAGAAAATTTTATCCTTTCTGCTTGAGTTTTTATCAAGCCCTTTTAGTTTCCTTGGATAAAACATTTATGGTCTTTTATGTAATGGCAGGGAAGAAAATTGATTTTGTTACTGTTGGTGGTAGGGTAAGTAACTTTAGAAACAGATCCATCTATGTTATTTTAATATTTTATTTAACTAGTTCATGTGATTGGCTTGAATATTTGGTCTCAGACAACAGCCTATGTACCAGAGTTGCAAAAGCTAGATGGAGTACAAGCTGCAAAAGGAGGTGCTAGACAAAAGAAACAAACTTCTAATAGAAAAGATGACAGGGATGACAATGAAGATAATGGTGTTGATGAATCAGAAGGTGATGGGGAGGAGGTTACTGAAAATGTGAAATCAAAGAGAGGGCAGAAACCTGGAGGTCAAGCTAAAAAGCCTTCAAAGAAAAGAAAATCTAAAGAAAGTGATAATGAAGATGGCAGCGATGATGCCAGTGATGATGACAACGCTGATAAATCACAAAAAACAAAAGCTGTATCAAAGAGAGGGCGGAAACTGGTAGGTCAAGGTAAAAAGTCTTCAAACAAAAGCAAATCTAAAGAAAGTGATGATGACAATAACGATGCCATTGATGACGAAGATCACAATGTTGATGATGCTGCTGAATCACAAAAAAAGAAATCAGGAAAGGTTACGAACAATAAACAAACTAAGGCAATGAAAACGTCTATGAAAAATGTTGCTAGTCGAAATAGCAAGAAGCCTAAGAAGAAGGCTAAGTAGGTTGCTACTGAGCTTTAGATACAGCTACGGACATCAGCCCCTATTTTGGAAGAAAGGACGTTGGGGATTGTTTTGAATTTGTAAATTATTGTGAATGGTGTAGCCTTTGTCTCATGACTCCAGGTCAGTCCTGATGGAGTGGCAATCTTTCCCGGTCATGCTAATGAGTTAGTGTGAATACTAAGTCAACTGCTCTATGGTATTTGGATGTATAGAATCGCTTTTAATGGTTGCAACTAGTGTTTGTTTAGATGTTCTATTGTTCTGTGATATGAAATCGTTAGTTCAATCATTTTGGAAGGAACTTAATGTGGAAAGTATCCTTGTCTCTTTAGCGTAGTTCAAGATTTGGGGTTCACTTCAAATGCATAAACGTTCAGAGTAAGCAGAATTGGTGGTTTTCTAATGCAATTTCGTTTGTAAAGTATAGAAGCCCAAAATTACTCACAAGAATAATCCTAAAAAAAAATCCTCAAAACCATGAATAAGATTGAGAGAAGTAAGTGAATTTTTTTATTTTATGCATATGACACCATTGCCCAAAATACTGTATTTGATTTCAATTATTTTGATATTGGCACGTAGAGCGATATTGCATAATTAGAAGAAAAAAATTAGCAACTCAAACGACATTCATAAAATCGTTGAAGTTTGTAATTTTTTGATGGGAGCTTCATACAAACACAAAATTGATATCATCTTATAAGAAGTTCAGAACTCTTACAAAAAAAAAAGCTATGAAATATTCACATTTATGTTATTGCAGTATTTTTTTCTTTTTTTCGGAACTGTGTACTATATGTACCATATGGGTACCGCCACTTAGGGCTGCTCCTCGTCAATCTATCCGTACTCTGCAAGAAACGTCAGATTAGATATTCCATATTAATTTGACGGCTCATGCTGAAGAAAATCCCTCATCTCTTTTATCCGTTTTTATTTTAATTTTTTTTTCTGGGTTCTGACTAAGGCAAAATGTACATGTGTTTCTTATGGTTAAATAAAATAAATCCAAACAATACAAAGGTGAAAATTTTCCAAATTGGCTAGGCCATATTCTTACCTTTTAAACGAATAGCACTCTGATCAAACCTTACTTGCATGATAAGAAGCTTTACATTTTGTTGGTTCATGTGTTGAATTCAAAAAAACACTCTCAAAGCATCAACTACTTTCTCAGGCCTGTTAATATGGTGTAATGGTCAAAAGTTTGGCAAATAAGGAAGAAAAAACAAGTTGAATTACGTATGAACGGTAGTTAGTTACCAGTCTTCTTGTGGCATATGTCCAGCACCTTCTATCAACTTGAGCTTAACAGTAGAAGGGTTTCCTTTCTGGAACTCTTCTGCCACAGATTGAGGCAGGTACTTGTCTGCTATTCCCCATGGAAGTAGCATTGGTTTGTCCCAGCTGGAGTCCAGAAGTTTCATAGTTCATAATATCGTTAATATAAAGTTCATACCACTGGTTTTCTATGTAGAAAGTGTTGTGCACCTCATAAACCAGAACAGAAACATGAAAAGGAAGATTTACAAAAGCTGTACCTTCCTGATGCAAACCCAGTTGCTATCCGACTTAACGTATCTGAAAAATTAATTTTTCTTGCAGCTTCAAGCAGCGCTGAAACACCAAACCAGAGAACATAAATATTTGCTGTTTCCAAATAGTTTTGTAAAATTAAGGATTTTAGTTAGTTGAGTCACAAAACAAAAGGATATGAAGATAGATGAGTAGATGCTTAAAATAGAGGAATACACTATAGATGGAACATTTCAAGATTACACTCATATATTGATGATATGCCCTGGGGAAGTTGCACTACTTGTATGTATGAACGAATGTGATAGACATTACAAATCAAAACTGATAGATTCAAATTTATTAATAAGGATCAGTAAGTTAAAGGAAGAGGATCACTATCTAAAAACTGATAAGTTGCTTACTTTTTGTCTTACACTACACAAAAAGTTCTGAAGTATATCTTTCTTAGCATACTTTTAACTTCTGCAGGTAAATATAAAAGTAAAATGAGTCACAAACCAAACCCTGGTCCACTGCTTGATAAATATGGCAATCGATACACGTCAGCCTTTTCCAGCTTCAAGACATACCTGTTGAAGAACAGATCAATTTTGTAAGAGAAATGTACCCAAATTTTTTCCATAAGAAAGTGTACACAAACCCAATTTCACTAAATTCTAAGAAAACAATGAAGTTAGTGAATTCGAAACTAATAAACAACATTGATATTCATTTATTTCTCTAGTAGTATATTTACAATATCTGGACACTATTTGTCTATCTGATGCACATACCACATCCTCCTATACATTCAAAGCTCATGAGAAACATCTTTATGTTCTGTTCACTAAAATTGCAAATGTATCACAAGGTGCAAAATTTGATTAAAGTTACTAATACTTTTCTAAGCTTGAAATGAAGCATGGCATACAGTTGTGGAGATTAAAATAATTGCTGCAATATACATGTAATTAAGCTTCACTTTACTCAGTTTTCTGAGAGCTACTCCTCTTAAGTTTTACATAACAAATTAATATGTTAATCATCTTTGATGAAACATTTTCAGCTCTGCAAATCTAGAACCCTTGAAATTAATAATTCTGAAAAACTATGATCATAATTAAACATTTCTCTCAACATTTTACCCTTTTATAATTTTTTTTTAATTTTAATTTTTTTCTTTTCTAGTAGATCTTTGCAAAAACTAAAAGAGCATGGGAGAGTTAGCTGATGCAAAAGTTATCTTTATCTGTAAGTAGATAAGCTTTGGATACATACGGGCTACCTGCTTCAATGAAGCGCTCAGCCTCGATAGCATTCTGACAAGTAAATTCACCATAGAGAGGGATTCTGGAAAAAGAAGAAACAATAAAAATGAAAATGCTCTGTAGGATTACCAGAATCAAATAAACAATCTTGACTCTATTAGGCACAGGCAGCTGGGTTTCCATTTTCCCCCCTAATATAAGATATTGAACTAATATCTTATCAGTTGATAATTTATACTCGTTTCCATCAGGAACTTCTGATGGGAATTAACGGGAATATTGGTTTCTAAAGAAGAAATGCTTTCTAAATAATCCAAAATAACAACTTGAACAAGTTTTTTACCCATATAAAAACTGAAAATTAGACAAGAATCAAATGATACGCAATTGAATTATAACTAAAAAGGTTATAAATCAAAAGGGTTTATCTAGTGGTCATGTATTACAAGATTCTATTTATATGATATTCGTCTTGATATATGATTAGAGGGGAACCTTAGCTTCTGAAAGAGTCCAGGAGTGGGAGATGAAACTGTTAGTGGACTATTGAGAATTGCCAGCTTAGATATCTTGCTTTGATTTTTCAAGGCCCAGGTCAATCCATATGAACCTACAAGAAAGCCCTTCAATAGAATTCGAAAGCACAAGTTAAACTTCTGGGTTCAGTGCAACAATATATATTGATGTAGACATTAGTTGATTGAACATTAACATCTCTTTATAGCCATTACAAATGCTAATTAAAGATGTCTCTGATAATAATAAAGTTTCATTTAAAAATGTATTGTTTATATAGATGGTTTAAATTCAGTCACTTCTACAGTGCTCTGCTATAATTTGTTCACACCTGAACAACTAGAAAGAAAGGAGATTTGACCTCCAGCTTGTCAAGCAAATTATCAAGTGCTTCATGGTATTCCTTTTCTGTAACAAAGAAAAAAAAAAAGAAAAAAAAAATGTGAGTCTCCTAGAAGAAGAAAAATGTTGTATTATGGATGGATTAATATAACAACAATGTATGGAAGACCTGTATAATCAAAACCATATCCTGGCTGTGGTTTGTCACTGAAACCAAACCCTATCCAATCAGGAGCGAGGCAGTGGAAACCAGAATCTGACATCTACTAAGACAATGAAAAGAATGTCCAATCAATAAATGCAGCAGTACTGTAAAAGACAGCTAAAGTGGGACTTGCACTATGTATGGTACTCTGTAAGTGAAATATCAACTACATGGAGTACCTAACGATAAAATAACACCAGATTGCGAACAACGCTTTTTGGAAGGAAGAAATTTAACTGTAGATAGTTAGATAACAATCACTTTTACATGGATATACAATTATTTGGCATTTGACTTCTAGTTTCCATCTCATGATATCTTATGTATATTATAGAAAGTCCTGCACATATCCGGAGTCCTCAACAGCAATTTAGCAGTTCATTCCAGCAAAATAGTAGTGAAGATTGAAGAAGTTATATTTGCAAACAGAACAAGAAATCACACAAAATCTCAAAATTTGAAGTCAAATTGAGAATATATAGGTAAAAGATTGTAACATCGTAAGTCTAGCTGCTCCACCAGTTGAACATATTGAAAAGGATTAAAAAAAGGGTCTCTTTGGAGGTTTTGGCAACCGCATGTTACTAATCATGCATTTAACTTTTAGGGCTTAATTTTGTTTCTAAAGTTGAATAACCTTGTCATTAGATGAGAATGTACATGCATAACAAGTGAAGTTAAAAATTTATGCCATTCAAATGCAAGTCAATTCACAACTTTCAGAAGAAATCCAGACAACCTGAGACATAACATTTCTATAGCTATATGATTGTGTTGGGGCGCCGTGAAGGAAGACAATTGTTCCACGTCTGCTCTCAGGGGATCCTGCAATCGAATTCAAACTGTCAAAACTTTTGTGCTGACGGAAATGAAATTAACATTGCAGTAGAGAAAAGTTCAAGTACCAGTCTCCCGCACAAACCATCTCAACTTCCCAGATTTGATGTATGAGCCATACTCCTTTCCCTTGTCCTCTATCCTCTAAAATTGAAAAGAATAGACATTAAAAATTTTATTTGATCTTTTCTTTTTATCTTTTGCTTCTATTTTGTCATCAATTTTCATTAAATAAAGAAACAAAAAATGTTAAAAAGATTATAGAGTAACTACATCCTAACCACAAATATTAGCAAAATAAACCATCACTGAACTCCTGAACAAGATCAATGGGTATCTTACATAAAGCATTTGGCCGACATTTCCATCTTCAGCGGGACTTTCGGGAAGCTGAATGGCGCTTCGGCTAGATGGGTTATCAGTGACAAAGCCAAAAGGGTTGAAAGCAGGCGTGTCTTTACTATCTTTGCTTTTACTTTCACCTTCAGTGGCATTTATTATGATTCTTGTTCCTCTTTTTCTCTCGCTGCTGCCTCTCCAATAACTGTAGTACTTTATGGTGGTGGTGGCGGCCACGGTGGTTTTGGCGGTCGAAGAGATTGGGAGAGTGATAGGCGAAGGCGGAGACAGGAGAGTCCAAGCCATTAGTTCCGTTTGGGTGGTGGTGGGGGGAGAGTGAGAGAGGAAAGAGCTGAAGAGTGGTGGCAGTTTTTTAACCGAATTAACTAAACTGTGTCTAAATTTTGTGGTTGATATGTTTTCTGATTGTAAGGCCACGCTCTTCCATCCCACGCGCTTAATCCCACAACAACGTTGTTCATCTATTAGAAGCTTTTTTTTTTTTTTTTTTTTAAATTTTGATTTAATTTAATTGCTAATTGAATTGTAAAANAACGTTGTTCATATATTATAAGCTTTTTTTTTTTTTTTTTTTTAAATTTTGATTTAATTTAATTGCTAATTGAATTGTAAAAATTTTGATTTGATCTGATTGAATCCTGAAATAAAATCAAATTTAAATTGAAATAAACTAATGACTAATTTAATAAATTTTTACATTGTTAGATAAAAAAATTTATATAATAATCAAACACGTGGAACAGAGAATCATTTCTTTGAGTTATGAATGGTTGGAAAATAGTAAGTTCAAATTGACTCTTCTATTTGCTATTTTTGGGTTATCTCTTCACAGGTCAAAGCTATCAACCACTATAAAACAAAAGTAATACGAAAGAATGTCGATTGTTTTTTCAACATTAATTCTCTTACGATCAAGTTTGTGAAGCTGTTTTTATGAAAAATTACTCTATATCCGAAGTCTCATCTCCGCTTAAAATAATACTCATTTTATAGAATAGTTTATAATGTGTTAAATTCTAATTTTTAAATTTTTTGATATATTCTAGATCTCGATCAATAATTAATATTCCTTGACAAAAACTGTTTGAAATATTCTAAATGTTCTCTTAGAAGTAGGTTCATGGTCAAATTTTTATTCCTCTCTTTAAAATTTTATTTTTGAGCTTTTTTCGACGGATTTGTTTTTGTTAATTCGAATTAAAGAATTATTACTAAATAAATATGTTTTTAGTGTTTTTTTTCCTTAAATATTCATTAATTAGCTTCCCCTTTAAGCCGAATCAGCGCGTGGGGTCCACCAGAAGATCAACTAAGTTCAAACTTTGCACGCCTCCATAAGTTTACTAATTTTCATAAAAGCCCCAACTTAACCTTTTATATTTACATATTCCTCGATTTTAAAATACACCAAAACACGAGGACCAAACCTAAATTGACTACATAGGGCGAAACTGAAGTCTCAGACTTCGACCGACTGCGACTGAAGCATGACCGGGGATAACACGTTTCCTCCTGGCGGCGATCCGCTGTCCCCCAACCCTAACCACGACATCATGGTATGTCCCCTGTTGATCTTCTCTACTTTCTTCTTTGTCGCTTTCAATTCTCGTATTTTCGCATGTGGAATTTTAATATCTGTTGTTGTTGTAATTTTCAAAATTTAGTATTTTGCTTTCAATTTGTAGCGCAATGGGAAAAGAAAAAATTCAAAGAAGAGATCTTAACTTGAATTTTTATTTCGTTTTAATGTTTAAGCATAGGTTGAGGGACCATTTAGAGAATTTTTGGATAGTAATTTGTTTGGTGAAGTGTTTAGATTGAGTGTTTTAGGTGTTTGGATTGTTGAATAAGATTGTTCCGGGTTATGTGGAGGGAAGATCAGTTACTGCTGAGTGATCAAGTTCAAGTTGTGGGTGTTATATAACCGAGGATTTTTTTTTTTTTTTTTTTTTTCTATTTTGTATGAGGCAGGGTTGGGAGGATAAAGATAAAATCGTCAATTTGAGTTTTTTAACAACTATCTACAAGTTGCATATGTTAAATTGAGTTAGGTTTTATCTATATATTGCGTAGGTAGCATTTAGTTGTTAAATTGAATGGAATGAATGATGAGTGATTAAAAATAGTGAAATAGTTGGGGAACTTAACGATGGATGGATATATGATGTTTGGCAGCAATTACTTGGATTTAGTTGTGCATTTTGAGTGGAACCAATATCGAACGGTTAAAAATAGTGAAACTATGGAGTGCTTTAAGTGAGGACCTGCATATTTGAGGGTGGTTATGTGTGTAATTCTGTACCTGCCACCTTGGATTGTGTGATCATAGCACTTACAGTGGTTTGATGTTTTGGGAAAGTCAATTTAACAAGGAATAGGCTTCAATTTGTATATCATTATAAAATTTGAGAACTTTGATTGATATTGTGATCTTTATTGGAGGTCTCAGTTGAGGAATTTCTTATTATGGCAATGGCTTTGGCATGAATTAGAGGAAATTTGGAACAATAGATGTGCTAGCTTGGTGATGGAACTTCCGACTGTCAATGAGAGTTTGGAATTGCTGGGAGAAAATTTTGGTAGAATCTATCTTACAATATCAGTGAGGTTCATGCATATGGAAATACCGGAGCAATAGATGATCATAAAGATGATAAAAAAGATGTTTTGGAAATAAAATCAGATTTCAGCTGAAATGATAGAGAATCAGTGTTAGAAGCCGGGGACTGACAGATTAGTGGAACAAACTGCTGTTAAATAAAACTTTTGGTTAGTGACAATTAATGATATATTAAAATGTATTCTTTGCTATATTTGTGTGACCTTATTTCTGAAGAGCTTTTAGATATTTGTTGCTTTAAGGATCTGCTCAGTTTTCTCTTTGGTTTGCTTATCTGCTTAACTCATATCATTAATATTGGATTCATATTTTTATTCTTCAGATAGAAGAAGGCTCCCAAAACAGTGAGCAACTGCTTGATGATGAAGGAAATGACCTTGAGATTGAAGGCAGTGACCTAGGGATTGATGGAAATGACCTCGACCTTGAAGGTGATGACCTGGATATTGAAGGCAATGAACTTGAGATAGAAAGTGATGGCCTTGAGATAGAAGGAAATGAGCTTGAGAATGACAGCAAGCAAATCCTTGACACTGGAAGTAATGGCCATGAAAATGTTAGAGACGATAGATTGCATAATGGTCAAAATGATACATCTCAAGGGAATGAATATCCCCCACCAGTTGTGGGGATGGAGTTTGAGTCCTATGATGATGCTTATAATTATTACAATTGCTATGCAAAGGAACTAGGATTTGCCATCAGGGTAAAATCATCATGGACTAAGCGTAACAGCAAAGAGAAACGTGGTGCTGTGCTTTGTTGCAACTGTGAGGGTTTTAAAACAATTAAAGAGGCAAACAGTCGTAGGAAGGAAACAAGAACTGGTTGCCTTGCCATGATAAGGTTGAGGCTAGTGGAATCTAACAGGTGGAGGGTAGATGAAGTCAAACTTGAGCACAATCACTTATTTGATCCTGAAAGAGCTCAAAATTCCAAGTCACATAAGAAGATGGAGGCTGGGAGTAAAAGAAAGGCGGAGCCAACTGTTGATGTCGAGGTACGAACAATCAAGTTGTATCGAACACCTGTCTTAGATTCAGTGGGTTGTGGAAGGTCAAACTCTAATGAAGGAGAAATTAGCAATCATGTTGATCGGTCCAAACACTTGAAGCTTAATAAGGGTGATGCACAGGTCATTTATAACTATTTCTCTCGGGTTCAACTAACTGATCCAAATTTTGTTTACTTGATGGATCTCAATGATGAAGGGTATTTGCGGAATGTGTTTTGGATAGATTCTAGGTCAAGGGCTGCGTATGGCTATTTTGGTGATGTGGTTGTGTTTGATACGACATGCTTGTCAAAGAAATATGAGATTCCACTTGTAGCATTTGTTGGAGTAAATCACCATGGGCAGTCTGTTTTATTGGGTTGTGGTCTGCTTGCAGATGAGACATTTGAAACATATATTTGGTTATTTAGGGCATGGCTTACTTGTATGTTAGGTCGGCCTCCACAAACTATTATTACAGGCCAATGTAAGGTTATGCAGACTGCAATTGCGGAGGTGTTTCCTAGGGCTCACCATCGTCTTTGTTTGTCACATGTCATGCAAAGCATTCTTGAAAAATTGCAAGATTATCTGGAGCCTGAGGCATTTCAAATGGTATTGAATCAGACAGTCTATGATTCTATAAAGGTGGACGAATTTGAAATGGCTTGGGAAGGCATGATCCAGCGCTTTGGAATTGCAGATCATGAGTGGCTCCGAGCATTGTATGAAGATCGAGAACGATGGGCTCCAGTTTACTCAAAAGACACTTTTTTTGCTGGAATGTCTACTTTTCGGAGGGGTGAATTCTTGAGCCCCTTTTTTAATGGTTTTGTTCTTCAACAAACTTCTTTGAAAGAGTTTTTTGAGATTTATGAATTAGTTTTGCAAAAGAAACGTCAAAAGGAAGCACTTGATGACTTTGAATCAAGAAGTTCAAGCCCCATTCTGAACACACAGAGCTATTATGTTGTGCAGGTTTCTAAAGTATATACAAATGAAATATTCAGGAAGTTCCAAGATGAGGTTACGATGATGTCCTCTTGTTTTAGCTTAACACAAATTCATACTTCTGGACCAATTGTGACATACATTATTAAAGAACGCGAGGTTGAGGGAAATCTGACTAATGTTAGAAATATTGAAGTCATGTATGATAAAGCAGGAATGGAAGTTCGATGCATTTGCAGTTGCTTTAACTTCAATGGGTATCTATGCCGACATGCGTTATGTGTTCTTAACTATAATGGTGTGGAGGAAATTCCGTATCAGTATATTTTACAACGTTGGAGGAAAGACTTTAAGCGCCTTTTCGTCCCAGATCTTGGGTCTAATAATTTCGATATCACTAACCCAGTTCAGTGGTTTGATCATTTGTACAGACGAGCAATGCAAGTTGTTGGGGAAGGAATGACTTCTCAAGATCATTATATGGTTGCTTGGCAAGCATTTAAAGAATCTCTGAATAAGGTCCGTCTTGTAGCTGACAAGCATGTATAATGTGCATAATAGTGATGTATATAATTCTTTTATAGCATTTAGTTTTCTCCCTTGCATGTCACACTGTAACCTATGCTGTAGAATGACTCACTGATAGCAATCAGCGTTGTAATTATATTGATTTTGATATTTCTCAATTTCAATCAAACAATTATCAGAAGGCTTTTTTCGGCCAGAAAAGGTTTTTTTTCTTGTTTCTCTAAAACCAGATTTCTGCATACGGTTTTCTGATCTTCTATTCTGTCTAATTACTTTCTGTACTTGGGAGGTTTGGAGATCGTTGGATAAGTAGAGTGGAGGAAATGAGGAGACCTTGATGGTATCCCAAGTGGGACATTCTATGTGTGAGATATTACCTGGTCCTTGAGGATGCAGAAGAATTAAGGAATGTGTTAGAATTATTAATTTAAGCTTTTGGTCGAATGGTGCCTTAACCTCCTTAACCTTATGAGTGGTATCAGAGTCTAAACTTTTGATTTACAAAAAACTTTTATATCTGTGTTGAAATTTGGTCACTTTACACTAAACTTCTATCGACACTAACAACATAAAATAAGATCCTCTTTAAATTTATTGTTCAAAAGGGTAGAAGATAGTAGTTCATCTAAACTCAATACTAATTGAGATGATATCATTCCTCTCAAGAATATTGTTGACTTGTCAACCCATTTATTAGATTGACATAACAATTTTATTGTCAATTTAACTGTTGTTAAACGTTTTAAGTCTTTCCACAATGTGTGGTGCTGATAAATATGCTATTCCAAAGCAATCTATTAACCTATTAATAAGACATTTAATAGTTGTTTCATCTACCCCTTTATTGTGAAATGTCAGATCTGTTTGTTCTACTATAAGTACCTTGTATTTTGTTGGGTAAATGAATGAAAAACCTTTTTTTTTTTTTTTTTTTAAATTTAATTGGTTATAACATCTTTTATTTCCCAATAATGAGAAATACCACCAATGGTGGTTCTGAAGTATATAAAATAAAATAATATTTTTAATTATTCTCCTCACAAAAGAGGAAAAGAAAAAGCCAGCAAATAATTGATTGGGATGCTGACATGGCGCAATCACATGTTGAACTGGAAGATATTACGTAAAAATGGAACCGTACAGAAACCTAACCAGGAAACACTAAACTCACCCGTCGAGCTCGCAGCCTTGTTTTATCACCAAACAAACAAACGCCGCTTATCAGTCAGACGCCGTGATCTGTCGGGTCACCGGATCCTCCTCGTCGGATCCAACTCCTTCACCAAAACGCCGCCGTAAGAACCCCAAATTTGTCTCATACTCCGCTTTAATTCTAACAGTTAAATTCTGTTTAACGCTTCTATTTCTCTAATTTGCTGTTTGATTGCCTAGAAAGTGGAGGAAAATCATCTAAAATAAGTAAAATCCGAAGTCTTTCTTTCTTTTTTGTTTACTTCACTTAACTTTTTTAGCAACCAGACAGACTTGATTAACATAAAAGAAGTAGTTACAGTTTTGTTTAGAGCTTATATTGAGAAAATTTGTGCTGCAAATGACTGAATTTGAAAGCAATATAGTTAATTTTTTTGGAGAGAAAGATTGTAATCACTGAAATTTACAGTCCAGTGATAAAATTAACCTTTCTTGATTTATCTTCATCTTTGTGGAGGGAATTTGGATGCTTAGTTGGCGTTTGATTGTAAATTGAAGAACTTTGAAGTAAAAAATTGATTGATAAAAAGAATAAAGCTTTGTCTGTTTGGAGATAAAATTTGAGCCACAGAAAGAGTTAAGTGATGTATCTCATTGTAATGTTATTTCAACTCACATGCACACACTTAAACTTGAACACAAACACATGATTCTTTGATACGTTAATGATATTGTTATTGTTGTAATTTTTAAACCTTTTCTTACTGTGCAGTTTATGTTGTGCATGATAGAATTCTTTTGAGACTATCTCATACTGGCATAGAGTAAAAGTTATTTTTTAAACCATTACTTAGAAAATAATTGTGAAAGGAAAGTTACATAGTCGTCTAATATATTTGTTTTTTTTTTTTTGGTGATATACTGGAAATTAAATATCTGAAATGGGAATATTGGATAGTCTTTGAGAGTTTTTGAAACTCTTTGTGCTTAGCATGTTTAAAGATTCTGAATTTTTAGATACTAATTTTGGCACATTTTCTTTATATGGATGATTTTGAAGTGGATTTGATGTCAGACGTGGCTTCACAATCCAATTCAGTTAAGAAGTTTGGGTGGCTTGGCACTGTAAATTGCTAGTTCTTGAATTTAGATGTTGGGATTTGGTGGTGATATGAGGACCTTTGGTGACCAAATTTAGATGCCAAGATTTCTTCATACCTCAAATCCTAAATTCTTTTTGTATCATTATTTATTTTTTTATTCACTTCTTGTTTCATTTCTTTGTTTGTGTCTTTGCAAGTTAGCACAAAATGAGTTGCCATTTTGGATGGTAATTTTTTTTTCTTGTATGTGGGTTCAGTTCAATATTCAGCTGATCTGATGCCACATTGTTTGTTTGGAATATCAGTTGCATGCTTACAATATGAGTTTTTGGCATTATAGATGGAAGAAGCCCCTCTTAGCAGTGAGCAAATACAAGATGGTGAATGTGGTGAGAGTCAGAAAGAAAGAGATGGTGAAACAACAGTTTTAGATGGTCAGAATGGTTTAACTGAAGAAAAAAAGGAGTTTGTTGCTCCAGCTGTAGGGATGGAGTTTGAATCATATGATGATGCTTACAACTATTATAATTGCTATGCTAAGGAAGTAGGTTTTCGTGTTAGGGTGAAGAATTCATGGTTCAAGCGGAATAGTAGGGAGAAGTATGGTGCAGTACTTTGTTGCAGCAGTCAGGGTTTCAAAAGAATTAAAGATGTAAACCGTTTAAGAAAAGAAACAAGAACAGGTTGTCCTGCCATGATAAGAATGAGGTTAGTAGACTCCAAAAGATGGAGGGTACTCGAAGTTACCCTTGAACACAACCACATATTAGGTGCTAAGATTTACAGATCAATGAAGAAGATGGGCAGTGGAACCAAACGGAGGTCACAGTCGAGTTCTGATGGAGAAGGACGAACAGTCAAGTTGTACCGAGCACTCGTAATAGATGCAGGGGGGAATGGGAACCCAAACTCATATGAAAGAGAAGTCAGGAATTATTCTCCTCATCCCAATCAGCTGAACCTTAAAAAAGGTGACTCACAAGCCATCTATAACTACCTTTGCCGAATGCAATTGACCAATCCAAACTTTTTTTACTTGATGGATCTCAATGATGAAGGACATTTGAAGAATGTGTTCTGGATTGATGGTCGGTCCAGGGCTTCATGTGGTTACTTCATTGATGTTATCTATGTTGACAACACATATTTGTCGAGCAAATATGAAATCCCACTGGTGGCATTTGTTGGAATAAATCACCATGGCCAATCTGTGTTGCTAGGTTGTGGCCTACTCGCAGGTGAGACAAATGAGTCATATATCTGGTTGTTCAAAGCATGGCTTACAAGTGCATCGGGACGCTCTCCACAAACTATTATCACTGACAGATGCAAGGTGTTGCAGAGTGCAATTATGGAGGTGTTTCCCAGAGCTCATCATCGTTTTGGTTTGTCACACATCATGAAGAAAGTTCCTGAAAAATTAGGAGGATTGCGCAACTATGATGCCATCAGAAAGGCACTTGTTAAAGCAGTTCATGAATCTCTGAAAGTGATCGAATTTGAAGCTGCATGGGGATTTATGGTCCAGCGCTTTGGAGTTGTTGATCATGAGTGGCTACGATCTTTGTTTGAAGATCGAGTTCTTTGGGCTCCAGTTTATTTAAAGGATACTTTCTTTGCTGGAATGTGTGGTACACAGCTAGTTGATATCCTTAATCCATTTTTTGACAGATATGTTCATAAGCAAACTCCTTTGAAAGAATTTCTTGACAAGTATGAATTAACTCTACAAAAGAAGCACAAGGAGGAAAGTCTTGCGGATATTGAGTCAAGAAACTCGAGCCCTACACTGAAAACAAGATGTCCATTTGAGTTACAGCTTTCCAAAATATACACCAGAGAGATTTTCAAGAAGTTTCAGTTCGAGGTGGAGGAGATGTATTATTGTTTTAGTACAACACAGTTACATGTCGATGGGCCAATCGTAATATTCTTGGTCAAGGAGCGTGTTTTGGGTGAAGGAAATCGAAGGGAAATAAGGGATTACGAAGTTCTATACAATAGAACAGCCGGTGAAGTACGTTGCATATGCAGCTGCTTCAACTTTTATGGTTATTTGTGCCGGCACACTTTGTGTGTGCTCAACTTTAATGGTGTGGAGGAGATCCCTTCAAAGTACATTTTGTCACGATGGAAGAAGGATTATAAACGCTTGTATATTCCAGATCATGGTTCCAATAATGTGGATGCCACCGACCCCGTTCTTTGGTTTAATCAGTTGTATAAAAGTGCCTTGCAAGTTGTGGAGGAGGGAGTGATATCTCTGGACCATTACAAAGTTGCGTTGCAAGCTTTTGAGGATTCGTTAAATAGGGTTAAAGATACAGAAGAAAAGCAAGAATAAGTGAACAAACTAACCATGTGAAGGTGTAACATTTTTTGTAAATAGTTTTCCTCTTTTTATCCTATTTGTTCTTCCCTCACCTGAGGTTTTAAGCATTTTCTTGTTGAGTATCCTTAGGTTATATATTATTAAATATACAAAGAGGTCAGTTTAAGATGTTAACTTGTATGTAACTAACCCTGTTAATTTACCCAAAAATGTAATGTGTAAGAATCTATATACTAACGATTATATCATGTTCATATATATATATATATATATAAAGAGATGAAATGTTTGGGAATTGTATTTGAATTGGCTTGTGTTGAAATTTTTTTCGAGGTATAGGTTCTGTGGGATTAGATGAGGTGCGTATAAGTTAGTCTGGACACTAATGTTTTAGAAAAAAACAATGTTGGAGAATTGTATTTGAATAATACTTGGCAATAATATTCCTATTTATATATAGGTCAACTTAAATATTTCATAATAATTGATGTGGCAACTTAGTTGATGCAGTTATGTGAGTGGATAACATGATTTTGCAATTAGTGTCAAGGTGTCTACAATCAACACATAAATTGAGATAAATATGATGAAAAAAATTAGGAGTAACATTTTTCGTATTAGATTACTCAAGTGATCCCTTTACTTGGGCAAGGATTTTAAGTTTTCTTCATAAAGAAGAAAGCATTCAGCATAATGCTACTGCTTCTAAGAACATGTGAGATGTTCAATTCAGAAGAGAATTTTACCCCAGTTCACAAGGTAAACTAAAAACAAAATAATAAGTGAAAAAAAAAAAAATCTAAATCTAATGGCAACTTTCAAAATTTGCCTGATAAAGAAGTACGGACTTGAAGTCAAAATCAAATACAAAAATGCCTTTGCTAGGAGAAAGTAACATTACCAAGTCTATTAAAATGCAAATCCCGTATTAAATCGAGCTTAAGAGGAGTTAGAAACAAATAAACACAATGCCATTGTGGCCATTTTTAATTCTTAAACAAAGGACTTCATAGGTTCGAATAACAAGCCATGATGAACTGTTTTCTTGATATATCTCAGTAATNTAAAAACAAAATAATAAGTGAAAAAAAAAAAAAAAAAAAAAACTAAATCTAATGGCAACTTTCAAAATTTGCCTGATAAAGAAGTACGGACTTGAAGTCAAAATCTAATACAAAAATGCCTTTGCTAGGAGAAAGCAACATTACCAAGTCTATTAAAATGCAAATCCCTTATTAAATCGAGCTTAAGAGGAGTTCAAAACAAATAAACACAATGCCACTGTGGCCACTTTTAATTCTTAAACAAAGGACTTCATAGGTTCGAATAACAAGCCATGATGAACTGTTTTCTTGATATATCTCAGTAAT
>JANLJB010005611.1:0-27848 GCA_026212285.1 Bursera cuneata
ATCAAATTACAAATAATGATAAAAGATTGCAATTTTCTTTATTACATAAATCACAATATACAAATACAATATTTGTTTATATAATCTGATGCTCTAGGGCATAATAGTCCAACACCGGGATCTAAGGAGAACACTAGGTTGATGAATTTTGTAAGTATGGTTATTGGTAACAAGTGTTGAGATACAAGAGAATCTTTAGATGAACTTGTTTGAGATACGAGATCGAAGGATAGTCTTGGATTGATTGTTGAATTGCACATGTTTGAGATGTGTGGATGGTTCACATGTGTTGCAACGGTTGAAATGAGGAAATTCTTGATAGCGAAATTCGTGTGTAGGTGAGTGAGAGAAATGAATTGGTACGTTGTATGTTTGTCTAGCGCATGCTTTTTATTTAAAATGTTATAGAACTCTGTAGTTATGAAAATTTATACTGAGCTGTATTGCTCATCCCTTCCTCTACAGGTACCTAAGGTCAGGAGTCTAACGATGGTGATCCGGAGCTCACATAAAGGATCTCAGATAGTTTCTGGGTTATGTGTGGGTAGAGTGAGTTGAAATTTTATTTTATTGGCAAATTTATAAAACTTGTGATTATCGTATAGATGTTTTTGATTAAAATATTTTCTTTACTTTTTATTTTATTTTATTTTATTTATTTACCCTCGGGATTCTTGTGTAAAGGGTTTAGAGGCGTGACATTTACTTTGATCTTCAGATAAATTTTAAAAAAATACTTAAACCTATACTTATACTAAATTAATACTTATCCCTTAAAAATTAATATTTTTTTATTAAAAACTAAATATTTACCTTAAAAAAATATGAGGAATAAATTTTAATTTTTAGAAAATAAATATTAATTTAATATAAGTATAGATTTAAATATTTTCTCAAAATTTATCTAAAGCGACAGAGCTAATTTCCCTTATTAGATGTATATTTATATTGGCCGAATATTGGTGTGTAGGTAATGTAGCTTGGTGTTGCCATTCACTTAATTTGTGGCGATATGTATGATGAAAATGCATCAAGTTCGTACAGCTTTCATATAAGACATACAATGACTCGTTTCATCTTTATCCATCCAGACACAGGCTTATTTCATCTTTATCCATCCATTTAGAACTAAAATATGAATAAAAAAAAAAAAGTTACTCCATTTTTTGTGGTTCGTAGAGTCTACTTGTTGATGCGAAACTACTAAGACGAAACTGAAAATCGGAGTAACTGTATCAAACAAACGAACGGGAGGCATCCAGTAACAGTTCTCAAAGTTTCTCCATTATTGATGACTGGTGGAGTCTACACGGTGGTGCAATTATTCTTGACCAAGACTTCCCTACCAGATTTAGGCAAGACTTCATCGCCTGCTTTCACTTCTTTTTAAGCAGGACTTCATTACTTCCAACAAATCTGCTTTCACAACCTTCTCCGCTAAAATATGAAAAAAAAAAAAAAAAAGAAGTTACTCAATTTTTTGTGGGTAGTAGAGTCTACATGCTTATGCGAAAGTACGAAGAAGAAACTGAAGAGAGGAGTAACTGTATCAAACAAACGAACCCGAGGCATCCAGTAACAGTTCTCAAAATTTCTCCATTATTTTTATTGATGACTGGTGGAGTCCACACGGTGGTGCAATTATTTTTATTGATGACTGGTCGGTGGTGCAATTATTTTTTACTAACGCTTCCTTACAGCTTTCACTTCTTTTTAGGCAAGACTTCATCGCCAGCGTTCACTTCTTTTTAAGCACGACTTCTTTACCTCCAACAAATCTGCTTTCACAACCTTCTCCGTTAAGCTGGTTCTTTGTTGTATCCTCAAATCATTAAGCAATAAAATTCACCTACTTTGTAAGATGTTCATGATCAAGACTCAAGGTTGAGTTTTGCTGCCTCTTCCATGTATACAAATGTGCAGAGAGTCTTCTAAACTTACAGAGTCTTCCATACAACTCACACACTAAATCAGAAACCAAACCATGGATCGGACGATTCATCCTTTGTACAATGCCGCGGTTGAGGGTAAAATAAAACCGTTCAAGAAAAAAGGGCAACATCTTGAGGAGCCAATAAGCGAGAATGAGGATACAATCTTGCACGTGAACATCAAATCCTCGACACCGTCGGCCAATTTTGTGCAAAAAATACTCGACATATGTCCATCACTATTGCTAAAAGTTAACGGCAAAGGTAATACTCCGCTTCATGTTGCGGTCAAGGATGGACATGATGATATCGTACAAGTTCTACTTGAACAAGCAAGAGATCAACTACAGCAGCCGGAGAGCGAGGAAAGAGCTATCACGAAGATGCTGAAGATAAGCAATTATAAAGGGAAGACAATATTAGATATGGCAGTCGAAAATGATGAAATTGAAGTGGTGAAACTACTGATCAAACACGCTGGCCCTGATTTTTTGGATTTTGCTGATAACTTTCACAAAATACTTTACCTTGCAGCCAAGAAAGGAGACCTTGAGATGCTGGACGCGGTAACGAAAGGCCCAAATCCAAATGAAAGTACAGAATTGCATGAGAGAATCATGAACTTTGATATTCGCGGTAATTAATTAACCTTATTTTCAAATAAGAATATCATCACCATTATTCATGTCGTTAAGAGTTAAAACTTATCTGACCGCTAAAATTACAGCTTTACATGTGGCAGTCACGACGGCTTCTGATGTTTCAGACTCTGATGATTCATGTAATTAAATTTTTATTATTTAAATGGAAAAATTGTCAACATCGTTCATATCCAAGAGAAAAAATTTAACTGACAAATCGAATGCTTTACATGCAGCAGTGGAGGTGGACTCTTATGATTCAGACCTTTATATTTCAGGTAATTATCAAGATTCAAGCTTTAAATTTGTGCTATTCTAATGTGAAATTGTTAATATTATTTTTTTTATATTGTTAAAATATATTTCACTAGGACATTTTAAAATAATACTGTAAATTAATTAACTTTATGATTCAACTAGGGGACATGACAATAACCTCTCAATTAAATTTTAAAAAAATACTTAGTCTCAAATTTTTGTTAAACTAATATTTATCCATAAAAAATTAATATTTACCCCTAGATTTTTTAGGGTAAGTGTTAGTTTTAGAAAAAATAGTTTTAATTTTTGGGGATAAGTGTTAGTTTAATAAAAATTTGAGGTAAAGTGTTTTTTCGAGATTTAGTTGGGGGTTTTGAGAAAATTTTCCATTCAACTAGTGAAGGATTCTCAGCACAGATTTAAAATTTTTAAATCATATCTTTAGTCAACTCATTTCGATAATTTCAAAATTATTCTCATATAACCAGTAAAAGTTTCAATAACTGAATAAAAAATATAACAACAAGATGAAAATTCCACAAACTTTTTGAGACATTAATATAATATGCTAATAATTTTGTAATCAAACTTTGGAAAGAGAGTCCTAGTTTTTTTCTTTTATTAATGAGGGTTGATCTATTAAATTTTATTGATTAATCAATGACATTTTTAAAATTATGGATATAAATTTTATTTTATAGGAGTATACTTAGATTAATGAGTAGATAGACAACTTTTGAGTGCAAATATAATTTCACCCTTTAAAATGTTCTTGCATGTGTAATGTTACATTTAAAAGTTTGTAATTCAATATAACATTTTTCATTAACATTTATTACATAGACTATGTTTTGTTTATGGTTGTGTTCACTTGATTTTACATCATTTTGTATGAAAACTTTGAATGTAGATTTGATAAATGTAGTATTATTGTTCTTGCATAAATTTATATTAATAAGGGGTAAAATTAACTTTATCTTAAGCTTTTATGTTAAATTTGACTAAAGGTAATTAATTTCAGTTTAGATAATTTTATAATGATTTTCAAACCTAAAAATATTAATAGCAAATATGAGGGTTGACTTTGAATTTAGGGCCAGAGTCGGAGGACACAATCTTGCATTTCAACATAAGATACCATTGGCCACAGTCAGCCAAATTTGTGGAGAAAATACTATACATATGTCCATCGCTACTACTAAAAGTTAACGTCAAAGGTGATAGCCCACTTCACGTTGCAGCCAGACGAAATAAACCTTCTATAATGAAAGTCCTTCTTAAGTTTGCAAGAGATCAAACTCAAGAGTTAGAGAGTGGGGAAAGAGCTATAACGAAGATTCTGAAATTGGAGAACAAAGATGGAAACACAACTTTGGATGTGGCAGTCCAACATGCCAATAGTGAAGCGGTGAAAATCTTAATCAAAGAAGCAGACCCCGATTTTTTTGATTTTACTAATAATATTTGCAAAATACTTAATCTTGCTGCTAAGAGTGGAGATCGCGAGATACTGGATGCAATTGCTAGAGGCCCCAATGGAAAGAAGGCTTTAGAAGATACACTAAGCAACTATTATGTTCCAGGTAGTTAATTAATTAATCAAATGCTAGCGTTATTTATATTTTCGAGAGTAATAGCTTATTTGACCACTTGACTGACGGCTTTGCGTACGACAGCCATGATAGCCCCCGTTGATTCCGACTTCGATGATTCCGATAGTGATGGTCCCGACTTTGGTGATCCAGGTAATTCAACTTTAACTCTTCATATGAGTATATTATCAACATTATTTATCTTATCATCAATATTAATTAAAAGGTATGTCGTATTCATATTCATAATACGTGATTTTAATATAGATTTATTTTTACTCCTCATTGATATATTTTTTGTAATTATCAATTATATCTTTGTAAAAAGTAAGTTAGAGATGAGATAAAAAGATCCTTATTCGTTAGATTTTAAGGGTTAGCATATGAAAATATAATTTTTTTTCCACACTCATTCATTTCCCTTTTTAATTTACGAATTTTTATAACTATTGCCAATCATTAAAATATTAACAAGTATAATGTATTGACATTTAATTTAGGTACGGAATCAAAGGATACAATCTTGCATAGCCATATGAAATCCTTGAGGCCATCAACAGAGTTCGTGAAAAGAATACTTGACATATGTCCATCACTACTACTGAAAGTTAATGACGAAGGTGATACTCCACTTCACTTGGCCGCCAAATTATGGGGTAAATCTGATGTAGCAGAAGTTTTCCTTAAACGTTTAAAAGATCAAAATGATCTAGAGAGTGGGGAAAGAGCTATCAAGGAGATGCTGAAGCTGAAGAATAAAGATGGGAAGACAATATTTGATGTGGCAGTGCAAGCTGGCAATACTGATGTGGTGAAATTAATAATCAAGGAAGCTACAGATCTTGATCTTTCGGATTTTGATAATAACATCAAGAAAATACTTATTCTTGCAGCCCACAGAGGGGATCACCAGATGGTGGATTTGCTTGCAATATGCTGTAACGGGAAGCCGGCTTTGCGTGAAGCACTCATGAAACCTAACCTAATAGGTAAATAATTAACGTTATTCTCATTAAATAAGAATATCGTCGACATTATTTTTATGATCAAGAGATTTACCTGACCACTCAAATTACGTCTTTAAAGGCAGCTCAACAAGGCCCCAAATCAACGGATTATGAAGACCGAAATGGAGTAAAACAGATTAGGGGCAAAATTGCTTTCGTAGTGTACTTAAAAAAGTTAATACTATGTTTGATTAAAGTGGTAAATCCTTTCTTAATTACTAAAACTTATAATTATGTTTGATTCTTTTTCAGAAGTCATGATGTTTCTAAAACTTATAAATTAATTTTTTTTTACTACTAAAAATTAATATAAACAAAGGTTCAGGCTATTGGGATTTAATTTTTAAAATTTAATTTTAGATACTATTTAATAGTCATGCAATTTTTTAATCTAATGGTACAAAGAGTTGCTGAGTTGACATTAAAATAATTACCTTTTTAACTTTTCTCTCCCATCCATGGATTGTAACAAATCAATGACTATAAGGATAGTGTCTAGAATTAAATTTAAAATTAAGTTTTAATAGTCTGAATCCATGAATAAAATAGTAATTAGAATAAATAAATAAATAAGTATTATATATATAGTCATTAAAGTGTTAATAACAAATATGATGTATTGACTTTGATTTCAGGGACGGATTCAAAAGATACAATCTTGCATATCCACATCAAATTCCATTGGAGGCCATCAACTGAGTTTGTGAAAAGAATACTTGAAATATGTCCATCACTACTAGTAGAAGTTAATGCTGACGGGGATACTCCACTTCATGTTGCGATCAAAAGTGGGCATTCTGCCAAGGCGGAAGTTCTTCTAAAATGTGCAAGAGATCAACGTCAAGAGTCAGAACGCGAGGAAACGACTAACAGGAGAATGCTGAAGATTAATAATAATAATGGACACTCGACATTTGATTTGGCAGTGCAATGTGGCAATATTAAAGTGGTGAAATTATTGATCAGAGAAGCAGATCCTGATCTTTTGAGTTTTCCTAATAACATTAAAAAAATACTTAATCTTGCAGCCCAAAGAGGAGATTACGAGATGGTGAGTGCGCTAGCAAACTGTCCAAATGGAATGCCGAAATTGGTCACAACATTCGTGAAATCTGATATTCCAGGTAAGTAATTAAGCTTATCCTCTTCGTATGAGAATATTGTCAATGTTATTTATATCATCGAGAATAAAAAATCGTCTAGTTGACCACACCGCTGATAATATGTTTAGGCCCAAATACACCTAGAGGGAGTGAATAGGTTTTACCATGTGGAAATCAATAATAATTGATAACTAAAACTCATTAAAAAAAACCAACCACAGATAGATATAATCAAAAGCAATCCACCAAGATCTCAACAAGATAATCATGATCTAAATGCATTAAAATAAAAATCACCAATCTTATTGACGAAGGAAAACTTTTGAATAATTCTTCATAAGGAAAAACCCTATGGACTATAAGTTGCCATCGAACAAATTCATTATATGGGAAAAGGCTTACAAATTGTGGTTTAGACAAACTCAGAACCTTTGAAGACTCTAACACCTCAACTTGTATATTCTAAATAACTCTTTAGATCTACAGCCTCTAACCCAGAACCTCTAAATCTCTTCTTCACAAGGAATCTCAAGATGAACTCGTTCTCTTGAGCTACAACTCCAATTCGCAACCCCACTCTTAGAACTTTGGAGAAGAGAATGGATACCTAATCTATAACCTTTGTATCAAAAGGTGTTTAGATGTGTTGATGATATGAGTCATATGTATCACAATGGACGTAGGCTCATAGGTGAACCAAATATAATTTGTTGTGGTTTCTTCTCCTTTTCTCCTTTGATTTCAATTAATTGCACAACAACTGATATCAGAGCAAGGTTCATCACATTAGTCAGGTAGTTTCCGCGATAGCTGGAGGTTCATCTTCTACAAAATTTGATATTAGGGTTTTTGATGGAACTGAAAAATTCGGGTTATGGCAAAGGAGGGTGAAGGATCTATTGGTGCAATAGGGAATGGTGAAGGCGTTAGGAAAGAAGCCGGAAAATATGTCTGAAGCAAAATGGAGCGAATTGGAGGCTAATGCAGTATCCACGATTCGGCTTTGTTTGGCGGATGAGGTGATGATTCATGTCATAGATAAGGAATCACCTGCATCAGTTTGGTTGAAACTGGAGAGACATTACATGTCAAAGTCGTTCTCGAACAAGCTATATCTGAAGTAGAAGTTATACGGGCTTAAGATGATAGAGGGTTAAGATCTGAGATAACACATAAACATGTTCAAACATGTTATCTGTGATTTGAAATATGTAGATGTGAAGTTTGAGGAAGAAGATCAGTCACTGATGCTATTGCACTCTTACCGGATTTATAAGAAAATATAACAACAACTTTGACTTGGGGAAATGAGTCATTAGGGTTGGAAGAGATCATAGAAGCCTTGCTATCTTTCAGCCTAAGGAAGAAGTCAAATGAAGACAGTTCTAAAGTAGAAGGGCTTATGGTCAAGGGTGGTTAAGTTCGTGGTAAGGATAAGTGAAAGAATAGTGGGTGGAGCAAGGATTCTTAGTCAAAACAGAAAAAAAAAGAAAAAATTGCTATGTTTCAAATACGGCAAGGAAGGTCACTTAAAGAAAGATTGTCCTGAGTGGAAGAAGACTAGAAGTGATGGTAGAAAAATTGGGCAAAAATGGGTGAATGTGATGGAGGATGACTTGGATTCTGGAGATGGTGACTTACTGATAGTTTCATCAGGTTCAGATCACTTGTTAGATTCGTGGGTACTTGACTCGGCATGTTCATATCACATAACACCTCACAAAGATTGGTTCGACACATATAAGTTGAGTCATCTGGTTCTATTCTTATGAGTAATGATGCTTCCTGTAGAGTGGTTGGATTAGGAATTGTTAAAGTTAAAATGATTGATGGGGTTGTTAGAACATTGACAGATGCTAGGCATATACCAAAGTTGAGAAAGAATATGATTTCATTAGGCACTTTAGATGCTCATAGCTGTAGCTATATATCTGAAGGCAGGGTGATGAAAGTAATGAAAGGATCTGTAGTGATGATGAAAGGGTATAAGTTATCTAGGGATATTTATAGGCTGCTGGACACTACTATTGTAGGTGGAGTAGCTAGTATAAAGTCAATTCAGATACTACTATTTTGTGGCATATGAGGTTGGGTCATATGGGTGAACGTGGTATAATGGAGCTCCACAGGAGAAATTTGTTGAAAGGGGTAAAATCATATAGGCTTGATTTCCGTAAAATTTGTGTTATGGGAAAACAACATAAGGTGCAGTTCAAGAAAGACAAGCACAAGACAGAGGATATACTGGATTATGTACATTCGGATGTTTGGGGACCAGTTAAAGAAGCATCATGAGGTGGACATATCTATTTTATGACTTTTATAGATGATTTTTTAAGGAAGGTTTGGGTGTACTTCATGCAGAACAAGTCAGAAACTTTTGAGATGTTTAAATTGTGGAAAGCTGAGGTGGAAAATCAAACGGGTAGAAAAATCAAGTATTTGAGGTTAGACAATGAAACTGAGTACAAGGATTTGAAGTTCTTGGAATTTTGTGAGCAGCATGGAATAAAGAGGCACTTTACAATTTGGAAGACATCACAGCAGAATGGTGTGGTAGAAAGAATGAAGAGGTCACCACGGGACATTTTGTTTGAATGTTGGGCTTACTAAGAACTTCTGGGTAGATGTTGTAAGTATGACAAGCTTCTTGATTAACAGATCACCATGGGAAGCACTAGATGGGAAGGTTGCAGAAGAGGTGTGGATAGGTAAAACAGTTGATTATTCTGGTTTAAGAGTTTTTGGGTGTCCTGCCTCTATGCATGTTTCTGGTGATGAGAGATCAAAGCTGGACCTAAAATCCAAGCAATATGTTTTTCTTGGGTTTGCAATAGGAGTGAAAGGTTATAAGCTTTGGGATCCTATTGCAAAGAAGGTGGTGATGAGTAGATATGTGATTTTTGATGAAAAATCCATATTAGAGAGTACTCAGGAAGACCAGAAACAGAAGCCAACAGATTGCAACACAAACAAAATGATTCAGTGTGAGTTAGAGAAAGCAGCTGAGGAGATGAATAATCAGAATACAGAAGCTTCTAGCTCAAATGATCAGCAGTATCGAGGTATAGTCACAGGGAGACCTAGGCGCACTATCAGACCACCAGTGAGGTATGATTTTGAAGAGTTGGTTGTTTATGCACTTGTTACCAGTAGCAGAGACCTTACTACTTTTTAAGAGGCCTTAAGGAGTCAGAAAAAGGATAAGTGGTTGGGTACTATGGTGGAGGAAATTGAATCTTTAGATAAAAATCAGACTTGGGATTTGGTGGAGCTTCCAAAGGGGACACGGGTAATAGGGCGTAAATGGGTATACAAGAAAAAGGAAGGAGATAAGTTTAAGGCTAGATTAGCAGCAAAGGGGTATTCACAGAAAAATGGAGTAGATTATGACAAGATCTTTTCTCCAATTGTCAGACATACTTCTATTAGATGTGTGTTGAGTCTTGTAGCTTATTCAGATATGAAGTTGGAACAAATGGATGTAAAAACAACTTTTCTTTATGGTAATTTGGAGGAAGATATTTACATGGAGCAACCAGAGGGGTTTGTTCAACCGGGTAAAGAACATTTGGTTTGTAATCTAAAAAAGTCTCTTTATGGGCTAAAACAATCCCCAAAGCAGTGGTATAAGCGGTTCGATTCCTACATGATTCAGATTAGCTACACAAGGTGTGAGTATGATTGTTGCGTTTATGTTAAAAGCCTTGATGATAATTCTCTTATTTTCTTGTTATTATATGTGGATGACATGCTGATTGCTGCTAAGAGTATGGTAGAAGTCAACAAGTTAAGGATTTTGTTGAGTAGAGAGTTTGACATGAAGGATTTGGGTATTGCCAAGAAGATTCTTCGGATGGAGATTTGTAGGGCTAGGAAATCTGGGAGGTTATGACTGTCTCAAAAGACCTATGTACAAAAGGTAATAGAGAACTTTAGCATGTCTAAGGCTAAGGTTGTGAGTACACCACTTACAAATCACTTTAGATTGTCTACCAGTCAGTGCTCAAGTACAAAGGAAGAGATTGAAAACATGTCAAAGGTACCATATGCTAATACGGTAGGGTGTTTGATGTATGCCATGGTCTGCACTAGGCCAGATTTAGCACATACAGTTAGCGTGATGAGTAAGTATATGGCTAATTCTGAAAGATAGCATTGGGATGTAGTCAAGTGAATTTTAGATACTTGAGGGTACCATGGACTATGGTATCATGTTTGGTAGACAAGAAGAGAAACTTTCAGCTGAGGAATATGTTGATTCAGACTATGCTAGGGATCTTGATAACATGAGGTTTACTATAGGTTATGTTTTCACATTTGCAAGAGGACCTATTTTTTGGAAGTCTGGGTTACAGTCTTTAGTTGCACTATCTACAACTGAAGCTGAGTACATGGCAGCTACTAAAGCTGCCAAGGAAGTATTATGGTTGACAGGTCTAGTTAAAGAACTGAGAGTTCAATAAGAGGGAGTCAAGTTGCATTGTGACAGTCATAGTGTCATCTATTGAGCAAAGAATCAGGTATATCATGCGAGAACCAAATATATAGATGTAAGGTTTCACAAGATTAGAGAGTTGGTTAACTCAGGTGACTTGAAGCTTCAGAAGGTTCACACTTTTGAGAATGCAGCTGATATGTTGACAAAAGCTATTACTGCTGATAAGTTCAAGCATTGCTTAGACTTGATCAATGTCTCCAAGTGCTAAAAATGCAGGCATTCCTAACTTAGATGTTTCAGGTGGAGTTCAAGGTTACTATCTCCTAAGAGGTCATATTCGTCAAGGTGGAGATTGTTGATGGTATGACTCATATGTCATACATCTGTGGAAGGTGGCTAGTTGGGGGTGCGGGGACGAAGCCCCTGTAGTATGGTACGGTATTGTAACGGTATTTTGGGAATTAGGGTATGTTATATATATTTATTAATGTAACCTTAATTTCATATAGTGAATTACTTTGCTGTCACGGTGGACGTAAGCTCATAGCTAAACCACTATAATTCATTGTGTTTCTTCTCATTTTCTCCTTTGATTCTGATTAATTGTACAACAAGGTAGTTTGTTGTTGTAGAGAGAGAATATCTATCAATTCAAAATCTCGTCAATGCTTTTCTCACTCGATCTCTCAACCAAAAGAATACCCATGTTTCTCTCTCTTTTTTTTTTTCTTTCTAGGGTCACACCTGATTTTTAGAAGGTTATTATATATATAGTCCAATTGTCATGCTAAAAATCGTCAAGATTTAAAAAATAGTTCAAATCTCGCTCAAGCATGTGTCCGGTGGTAGGCATGCGAGATCAACCAGAGGAGACATGAAATTTTCAATAGGATGCTAAATTTTGCTCAAGCATGAATCAAGCGACAGGTAGGCAAAATCAACCAGAGGAGACAGATTAAATAAACATGTAAAAACCTTGAAACAGCAAACAAATAAACAAAAGGAATGCTCGAAATCTAAGCAACAAGCAAAAGGACTCTTAAGCAATGGAAAGTAAGAGACAAAAGATGCATGAATCCTCTAAGCAAGTAAAAATGCGACATAGAGATGAGGAAATACATTGAATAAGATGGAGATGAAGACGATTTCAGATGCAGATGAGCACGAAGAAGTTTTATGCAGAGAGAGAGATTTGAGAGAAGTCGTGAGAGAAATGAAAGTTACCAATGCGGAAAACCCTTAAAATTAAGGGCTTTTAATTTTTGCTTGAGCACTAAGTGAGTGTGGGGTGAGCGAGATGCAAATTAAAGCCTCTGTAAAACTCGCTTGAGCACTTAACAAGTAAGAAGTGAGCCAAACTCACTATCAAATCTCGCTCGAACACTTAATAGGAAGAACTAAGCCAAAACCTGTAGAATGAAAATCAAGAGAAGGAAAAAAATAAAAAAAAACTAGCAAAATGAAAATAATAGAAATATCAAACCAAGAATCAACTGTCTTTTGTAAAACACCAATACTTGAATAAAAGTCAATGAAACTAAGCATCCATTATCACTCAAATGTTCAACTTTGGTACAATGTATAACAAGTATTTACATGTTGTAAAAAACCAAAATCAAGTTCATAAAGCTTAGGATCTTAATTTTGTGATGGGAGCCAAGCTTGATATATTAAGCCATTTATGCATAAAACACAAAATACAATGAATGGTAGTCAAATTCAATGCCAGTAGAACCTCAAGTATAATCCATTTTTTCTTTCTTCCCTTAAGTTTATTCACTTAGGATTGAAATATGTAGATTTTTGTTTCTCCTTGTTAGATTGTGCCCTTATGATTTGTACATATATCAATTTTAGTCCCTTTTTTTCTTTGTGTTGATTCTTGAGCTTTTGACTCATGAGGGATGTTCTTAGCTTTTGAAATTTTGAGGAGATTCAACATAGAAGGTTATTTAGTCAAAGATCAAATCATTCAAAGAAAATTGTATCTCACATTCATGCTTTCCTGCTCAACTATTTGCACAAGCAATCAAGCTTCAATTAATTGATATAATGTGCATGTGTAGAGAGCAGAAAAAGAATTATACCAAAAACACAGTCAAAACACATTTGCAAAGCAAGAGATACAAAATTCAATATTATTTTGTACATATAAAAGGACACAAAAGTGCGAAAAATTGACAGTCCCCAAATCTCCATCTCATCAAATCTTTTTGGATTTTGAGATTTATTTTCTTTTTATTTCTGTATATTTTTTTAATAAGACAAAACAAACGTAAAATGCATGAAACTTAAACAACAAGAATAAAAAAAATAGAAAGGCACAAAAAAAAAAAAAAAAACAAACAAACGACATGAAACTCAACAACATCAAGGTGCAACATTAATTTCAATGGCTTTCCTAAGAAACTCAAATCTAAGACCATACAAAGGTTTAACGAACAAATCAACTAGCTGATTTTCAACTAGCTGATTTTCAATGGAGATATGCTCAATGGATATGACATTTGACTCAACAAGCTAGGAATAAAATGACGTCGAATATCAATATGGATATGACATTTGACTCAACAAGCTAGGAATAAAATGATGTTGAATATCAATATGTTTGGTCATAGAATGTTGAACAAGATTTTTGAAAATATTTATAGCATTAGTGTTATCTTAATACACTATCATTTTATCCTATTCAATTCCAAAATTATTCAGTATTCGTTTCATCCAAATCAGTTGATTAAAACTACTAGCAACAATATATTCAGCCTTAGCTGTAGACAAGGATATTGAGTTTTGCTTCTTACTCATCCAAGCTACAAGATTAGTGCCCACATAAAAACATCCACCAGAGGTACTTTTCTTATCATCTGCTTTACCAGCCCATTAGCATTAAAATATCCAACAAGTTCTGCATTTATGTCTTTAGAAAACCAAATCCCAAACTCAGTAGTGTCATTTACATATCAAATGATTAATTTTCACAGCACTTAAGTGTGATTCCTTTGGATTAGATTGAAATCTGGTACAAATATCAACACTAAAAGAAATGTCAGGATGACTAGCAGTAAGATAAAGAAGACTTTCTATCATACTCCTTTAAAGTGTTTGATCTACATCGTTTCCTGATAAATTTGAAAGTAACTTGTCATTGGTTCTTATAGGAGTCCTAATATGTTTCTTGCTATCTAAGCCAAACTTCTTAACAAGGTTTTTAACATATTTTGATTGAGATATGAATATCTCATCCACCATTTGCTTAGTTTGTAGACCTAAGAAGAAGTTCAATTCTCCAACCATGCTCATTTCAAACTCTAATTTCATAACATCAACAAAAATATGGGCATGAGGAATATCTATGGAGAGCCAATCACTATTTTTATCAACATACACTTGAGTATGGTTAAATTCTCCTAAAATTGTTTAATGAACAAAATTCTATCAGCCCCTCCTCTAAAGATCTCATTCTCAAGGAGATACGTTGTTAACCTCTCATACTAAGCTCTAGGAGCTTACTTAAGACAATGAAAATCTTTTTTAAGATGATACACATTCTGGGAAAATTTAGGATCAATAAACTCTTTTGAGTTGATCAACATAAACCTCTTCTTAAGGATTCTATTAAAAAATACACTCTTAAAATCCCTTTGATAGAGTTTCAAATTTTTGTAACAAGCTACTACAAGTAAAATACTCAAGACGAGCAATTGAGCAAATGTCTAATCAAAATCTAATCATTCCACTTAAGTGTCTCCTTGTTCAACAAGCCTTGTCTTATTTCTAGGTGATTACAAATTGTGATAGATTAAAAAAACATGCCTCCTTTTTGCCAATTGTGATTACCCAATTAACTCAAAAAAGATTTACAAACAATCACCCAACATTTACATTCGTTGGCCCAACACGTAAGTTGCCAACAGTTACAACTCAAAACCTAACAAAAATGAACTGAAAAATCATTCATTTACAATCTAAGTTAGGATGACTAGCACAACAACCAATAAGCAGTCATCTTATATATTTAAATCTTATGACGTGACTGTGAGACAACTCTATCAGTTAGCTGTATTTGTTGAGAGTAAATATCATGGATATTTATTTTTCCGAAAAAGTAACACTTGGTCTGTTTATTGCATTTGAAAACATTACAAACTTCTATGACTCTTGAAATCATAATACTAAAATCTACTACTAGAAAAAAAAATGCACCTTTGATAGTAAATTACTATTAAATAAAAATGGTAATTAAAAAGTTAACATAATTGCTTTGTAAGTATATTGCAAATTCAATTTTGTTCCTAACTAATATAAATGCAAGAACTAAATTTTCGGCTTTGAAATTGATGAGGTTTAAACATTTATGCAATAAAGTATTTAAAGAATTAATTTATTCATCATTTTGTGCTATTGTTTTGTTTTACTAAGACGTTTCGAAATAAAATTGACTTTATAATATATATACTCGGGGAATTTATTCTGACCCCCCAATTAGATTTCAAGAAAACACTTAACCCCACACTTTTATTTAACTAACACTTATCCCCCAAAAAATTATCACTGTTTTCTCAAAACTAACACTTACCCCCCAAATATTTGGGGGCTAAGTGTTAGTTTTTTAGGGGTATTTGGGGGGTAAGTGTTAGTTTAATAAAAGTGTGGGGTTAAGTGTTTTCTTCAAATTTAATTGGGGGGTTATTGTTATTTCCCCCTTAAAAAAGCTTTATGTTAACGCTTGACTAAATCTAGTTAATATCAACGATACTTTCTCTTAAGGGTTGGTTTTGGTGCATTTACATATGTAATACACCTAGGTTTAACAAATCATGATGTTTCTTATAAGACTGAGCATAAATTAAATAAAACAGCAATTTGAGTAAAATATAATGAGATAAAAGAAAATTGTTGTTCATTTTGTCGGGCTCAAAGCAAAAAAATCTTGTGAAAGAGGGAGGACTCTAATTTTTGGGGTTAATATATAAAACTACGATTTTTTTTTCGATTTATTAATTTTAGTTTTAGAAATTTTATAATTTTTGAACATGGAAGTACTATTGACAAGTATGATGCATTGACATTGATTAATTTTAGGGACAAAATCAAATGATACAATCTTGCATTTCCACATCAAATCATCACGGTCGCCATCCAATGAATTCATAGAAAAAATACTTGAGCAATGTCCTCCCCTATTACAAGCGGTTAATGCAAAAGATGATACTCCACTTCACGTTGCGGCCAGATGTGGGCACGTTGCTGTAGCTGAATTTCTTCTTAAACGTGCAAAAGATCAAACTCAAGACGTACAGAACGGGTTAAGAGCTGATTGGCGGATGTTGAGGATGGAGAATAACGAAGGAAACACATCGTTGCATGAGGCAGTGCGACATGACAAAATTGATGTGGTAAAAATTTTAACTAAGGAACCAGACAACGATTATTCATATTCTCCCAATAAGGCAGGCGAAACTCCACTTTATCTCGCTGCTTCAAGAGGACATCATAACATGGTGCGCGCAATACTAAAAAGCTGCAAATCAGCTGCTCATGAAGGCCCTAATGGAATGACAGCGTTGCATGCGGCAGTCATGAACTCTAATATTCCAGGTAACTAATTAAGTTTATCCTTTTGCAAAGGAAACATTGTCAACATTATTGATATTATCACGACTAGAAACTTATCTTGGCATGCGACGAATGAAGGCCCCAAAGGAAGTACGGCTCTACATCCAACAATCATGACCTCTAATACTAAAGGTAAATAATTAGCTCAACCGTTCTCTTGAGAAGGTAGCTGTAAACGTTATTTACTTCATCAAGAGTAAATGGTTGTCTTACCACTCGAATTGTCGCTTTGCATGTGGCTCGTGAAGGCCCAAACGGAATGATGACGTTGCAACCGGCAGTCATGAACTCAAATGTTTACGGTAACTACGAAAATTAAACTCTTAAAATGGGAATATTGTGAGCATTTCTTATATTCTCAAGAGTAAAGGCTTATCTGACTACTCAAATGATTACTTCGCGTACGGCCTTTGCAGGCCCAAATGGAATGAAGCCTCCTCAATCGACTGTCATGAACTCTAACTTTTTAGGTAATTGAACGAGTTTATCCTCTTGAAATGAGAATACTGTGTTATATTGTCAAGAGTAAAACCTTAACTGACGGCTTTGAATATGTCCAACAAAGGCTCCAATCAAAAGATGGCTTTGCATCCGACAGTCATGAAATCTACTCCTTCAGGTAATAAATTAAGCTTATCGTCTTGGAATGGTAATATTGTCGGGAGTAAAGTTTTATCTGACCATTTAAGTGGTTCTTTTGCATGTGACTGACGAAGGCCCCAATAAAAAGACGACTTTGCATCCAACAGTCAAGAACCCAATTATTCCCGGTAATTAATTAAACTCTTATATCCTCTTGAAAAGAAAATGTAGTCACCATTAATATTCATGTCGTCAAGAGTAACAAGCTTCTTTGGCCACTCAATTAACAATGGCATGCAACTGCTGAAGGCCTCAATCGAATGAAGAGTTTGCAACATCGAATGAAGACTTGGCAACCGACGGTCATGAACCCTAATATTCAAGGTATTTGATTATGCTTACCCTATTAAAATAGGAATATTGTCAACATCAGTGGCAGATCAAGGAAGGGACCTAGGGGTCATGTGCCTTCTACCGTTGGCAAGTCTAATATTATTACTTCTTCTTCGTATGAATTAATTACTTACAAAAAATCAAGCCAATACAAAAACTATCATTTCAAAAGGGATAAATATTAAACTTGTAAAATTATATTGATTTCTTTTTTTAATTAGATTTTAAACATCAAAGTCAGTCATGAACTCTAATAACATTATTGTCAACATTATTTAAGCTTATTCTCTAAAAATGAGAATATTTTTAACATTATTTATATGCTCAAGAGTAAAATCTTATTTGATCTCTCTAATAACAAATTTGCTTGTGGCCTATGAAGGCTCCAATGGAATGATGACTTTGCATCCGGCACCCATGAACTCTAGTATTCCAGGTAATTAATTAATCCTATTCTCTTGAAATGTAAAAATTTAAGCCTTGTTTAATTACTCAAGTGATGGCTTTTTATGCAGCCCATGAAGGCCCCAATGGAATGATACCTTCTCATCCGGCAATCATGAACTCAAGTATTCCAGGTAATTAATTAAGCTTATTCTTTTAAAATGGGAATATTTGTCAAAAAGGATTCGCTTAAGCACCCCACTATCTCAAACCCCAATTCTACCGTTCCATAAGTTTATATTGAGCCATCATTATTGCACCAACGTGGGCACATGCTAGGTTTTACTTTTGCAGGTCAACCAATAAAAGACAACTAAATATGGGGGTGGGCAAATTTACCCGACCCGACCCAACCTGTTGGGTTTTTGTCCAGTTGGCCCAGTTGTAAACTCGACTTCGGGTCTCAATATAGCAACCCGATCGGGTTTGGGTTTTTTTTGGGTTAGGCCTTGAAAACCCAAAACCCAACCCGACCCAAATGTATTATTTGGAAAATGGTTAAAATAAGCTGTAGACAATGGGATTTGAACCCTTTACCTCCACTTAATCCTTTAATAAGTTAACCACTCAGCTACCTCTCAATTTATGTATGATTTGTAAACAAATATTATTTATTATATGAAAATATTTGAATTAAACCTGACCCAAACCCGAAAACCCGACCCGAATTGTTAAAAATTCAAAACTTCCTAAAAGACTAACCCGACCCGAACCCGAACCCGACCGGTTAATTTTTTCTAAAATCCGAAATCGGGTTCATATTTCCTAACCCGATCGGGTTGGGTTTTTTTTTTTTTTTCTTGTTGGGCCAAACCCGACCCGACCCGACCCATGCCCACCCCTAACTAAACAAAGATCATTTCCGCAAAAATTGAACTATGCATGTAAACCTTTTTTTTTTTTTTGGATGACGAGGGAAAGCCCATCCACCGTGGCAAGACCCACAACTAATGGTTAAAACCCCCTGCTGCCCCAGTGCTCTTACAAGGAGAGTGCGCCCTGACTCGAACCTGAGACCTGCAAGCAGACCCCAGACCCTTTGCCATCACGCCACACCCCTTGGGGCCTATGCATGTAAACCTGTCAGTATGACAAACTATTGCTGACCAAATAATAGTTCTTGTAAGATCCCATATCACTTGGGAATGATATGTTTAGATAAGTTAAGTACCTTGAAGGATATTTCAACTGTTAGAGGCTTTTTGGATTGTAAAGCCCGATAATAGAACCGTGATGGACTGTGTGTCCAAAACGGACAAATATCAAATATTAGATCAGGGTGTTGCACGGTTGTGTGTTACAGTTCTAATTTCAAGAACATAATCCATTGGGTTGCACATTAAATTAATTTTATGAGTTTGTTTAACCTTCCGTATTTTTAAGGAGAACAAGAAGAATTATTCTAATATATAGAAAAATTTAGCTTAAAAGTAGAACCCATAATCCAATAAGAATCTATGAACTTAATCAAAGTGTCATAATAATTTATTCAACTACGATTTATTTATTTTAATTTGTCTTTTGTCTTTCTGTTTTAGGTGTTTTTCCGGCTTGTAATTCTATAATGAGAGAAATATTTGACAAAAAGAAGAGTTTGACAAGAGCTAAAGATCAATACGGATGGACTCCACTTCATTATGCCTCATATTATGGTCTCAATGATAAAGTAAAGGCATTACTAGAATTTGATAAATCTGCTGCATACATTGCTGACAAAGATCGCGAGATGACAGCTTTACATCTGGCAGCCAGCCAAGGGCATAAAGAGATAATAGAAAAGGTTATTTCTGAATGTGTAGAATGTTGTGAAATGGTGGATAACAGAGGTTGGAATGTTCTTCACTTTGCAATGCTCAGTTTAAATAAAAAGGAGTTGGTTGATCTTCTGAGAAATCCATTAGTTGGGAGTCTTATAGACAGGACGGATAAAAATGGGAACACTCCCCTCCATATCCGTGCCGCTGCCTATAAAGATTCATTTTTTCATGTTGGGAACCGTCAAGCAATCAACGGAACCAAAAATAGCGTGGAACACATATTAGAGTATGGCTCTCATAAGCTCGAGGTAATAGTCTCTTTTAGTTTAGTAGTGTTTTTTTATATCATAAATAGAACACTAGTGACTGTCACCTGTAGTTTATATGGTGGGATTAGTTTACTTCAAATTAATATCGCATATAATACATACTTTTATGGAGCAAGCCGGAGAAATATCATACAGTGACTTTTGGTGTTCCTCAATATTTTGGGACTTTTTTTTTTTTTTGAAAAATAAAAATTAAAAGTCAAATTCTCATTTTTATTTTGAAAATAAATTTAAAATTTATAATATTCAAATTAAAAATTAATATATTTACTTCCTATATTTATATAAATGTAAAGGAACAACATAATGGACTTTTTTATTCGCTTTTTTTTTTAATTATTTCTTTCTCAGTTAACTATTTTATAAAATAATACACATTGTATTGCAGGAAGAAATTGAGAAATTGTTTGAAGATGTTGGTAAGGGACAATATTCTGAAGGTGTTATCCGTGAAAGAAAAGATGATGACTATGTTAAAATTCGAGGTGAACGAAGAAAGAAATATTACGATGGACTCAAGGAAACAAAATCTTCACATTTGTTAGTGGCTACACTCATAGCAACGGTAACCTTTACTGCAGCTTTCACGATTCCTGGTGGTTATAGCGATGAAAAAGGTTCGGATCATGGCACTGCAATCCTGAATAAGAATTTAGCTTTTCGTATATTTATTATATCGGATACAATAGCCATGACGTTATCGCTTTCAGCTGTCTTTGTCCATTTCATTATGTCATTCCAGAGATTTCAGAGACACCAAAGTTTGTTAACTCTTGCATTATGGCTAACCATGATTGCAATGGGAGCAGTAGTGGTTGCATTCGTCACAGGCATATATGCAGTGCTAGTACCGTCTTTATGGCTAGCCATTCTCACTTGTTCCCTTGGCTTGAGCTTCTTCCTACTAGTGCTTTGCGCACTAAAACTAATATATGGCAGTGTATTCAATAATTGGCGACGCCGAATATGGAAATGGTTTAAAGTTCACGGAATGCAAGAAACAGCTTGTACCAATGTCCTTCCCACTTATTTGAAAAAGGGAAATTAATTTGTTATTGCCTCTTCCTTTGCTACGAGGCTCAAGTTCCAGAACTACAAACGCCAATAAAATATGACAATTTTTGTTCATTGTAGATGTTGACGATAATTTTTTTTTCGTAATGTTGATTACGTTATGACAAGCTTTAAAATTTTTTACATGGATCATATATATTACACGACACTTATATTTTATATATTAATAAAAGGATCAAATAATACATTTTGTGAAGTATCCGACACCAATAAGTCTTCTTCCCTATTTTTAAGCAGTGTACTAAAAGGCGCTAGGCGCTCCTAGGGCGGCAGCCCGGGGCCTAGGGCCTAGGGGGCCTAGGCGGGGATTAGGCGGGGCTTAGAAATTAGGTTAAAGGTTAAAGGTTTTGGGGTTAAGATGAACTTATAGAAAGTTTGGGGGTTAAAGAGAAATATTTTTGGGGTTAAAAGTTAGAAACTAAAATGTTGGGGTTTTAAAAAAATTAAGTTAGTACAGGCCCCAAACGACGTCGTTTTGGGCATATAAAAACAAACTTAAATACACCCAAAACGACGACGTTTTGGCTGTTTTTGTTTTTTTTTAAAAAACCCTTCTTCTTCTTCTCCGATCGACTCTGCTCTCTGCCCTCTACCGCCTTTCTTCTTCCTCCGACCGCCTAGACCCGCCGCCTAGCTGCTTTTCCCGGCGGTCCCTTGCCGCCTAGCCCCTTGCCGCCGCCTAGGCTGCCGATTTTTACATCACTGGCTTTCACTCTTCTGACAACTACCCAAAGCCACTCAAAAGTCAACTACCACTCAATCCTAGTGTCACCTCTCAACCAAATCACCCCACAAGTTTCCAATCCAATCTCAACTCGTAAATTCCAAGTTCCGCTACACTACTCTGATCTTAATCTCTCTCAACCTACACACAACCAACATATGTCTCCAGTTTCTCAACTTACTATCCATGGATGACACTACCATCTACACACACTAACCTCTATCATACTACACTCAGTGAAACCGTATCTGTCCCAAATCTAAGCATCTCAAAATGCATGCTCATAAACAACATATAACCCGAGTTCCTCAACTGAACTCAACCACACGAAATCCAATCATCATCACTTTCACCTTTTTCCTTCTCGGCTACTCACAAACAAAACAATCACACTTCCATGGGTTTCACTCAAACACCAACTCAACATAGCCACTCAGGCTTTCTACTGTATGCCATCCTGTACATATACACATATACCATTTATCAGGTTCCTTGTTCCAAGCACAAGGATTCTTTCTCTTTTTTGTAATCCGTTCCACAGATGTCCATCATCACCACACACACCTTACATCAACACGTGAATAATCAACCTCATTCTCAATACTCAGTTCAACTCTTAAGGGGTAACCAATTCTCTAACTTTTATGTACTAATCTTCAATAACCACGTAGCCAAGTCCCCATCACCAACCGGATATTCATGTACTCGAATCTCTCTAAAGGCACTGTCCATCACTTTCTTAATATCCTCAATAAGCACCAATGGAATCAATGGTTGGTTGACACGTGGGGTATTTCTAACCATGTCAGCCACAACCTTGGCCCAATATCCGTCACATCACTTGTGACCCAAAATAATCCATCTCCCTTGCTACCTGGAGGGTCACCACCAAAAATCATGTATCTATGTCGCTCATTTTCACACACTCTCATGACATCACCTCATGAGCCCTACATCTCTGACACTTGTACACCACACGTATACACCTTCCATTCATGCAATAAACTGTTAGTTACCACACATTCCTACTGGACACAAGACTCAACTCCCTTTCCTAACCACCTTACCCATACTCTAGGTCCACAATGTAAAGCCCGTGCTCTGATACCATTTGTGGTGACCTGGAACCCCTTACATAGGGATCTCAAGGGCCACTATGTAAATAAATAAAATAAAATCAATTTAATCGAAACATTTACACTGAAAAACACTGACACACTCACACTGTCTACCTAGATGTACCCATGACTGTCCAAGATCCTCTATATGAGCTCCGGATCACCGACGCCTGACTCCTAACCTCGAGTACCTGTGAAGGAAGGGGTGAGCAACACAGCCCAGTAGGAATTTCTATATTGCACAATTCTATAACATTTCAATATGCATCAGATAACTTACATGCAAACACACTCAGAGATTTCAATACTCGATCACATACATAATGAATTCGCTATATATTCACTACCAGCATCATACGTACGACATGTACACACCTCTCGTGCACTAATCACATCAACGTATACAACAATATCCAACCTAGTGTTTTCCTTACGCCTTGAATCAGTCGGCCACCTAAGGCCTAACACTAGTATCACAACAGGAGTGTTTTCCTTGGGCTCCATATCAATTGGCCACCTCAAGGCCTAACATCCAAACTATATCACCAGTGTTTTCCTTGAGCTCCAAAACCTCTGGCTACCTCAAGGCCTAACACCCAAACCATATCACCAGTGTTTTCCTTGGGCTTCAAAACTGCTGGCCACCTCAAGACCTAACACCCAAATCATATCAGTGTTTTCCTTGGGCTCTTGAGCGACTGGCCACCGCAAGGCTTAACACTATCATCATATCATATCACCAATATTTTCCTTAGGCTCCAGATCAACTGGCCACTACAAGGCCTAACACTATACTATCAATCACACAGGGACCCCACTCACAAATATCAAGGAGATCCCTCTCACACTAGACTACTACGTATCGACTAGTCAGTCCTAAATACCATCCGTACAATCCGTACAATCCGTACTCACAACATTCAGTCCTGTGATCGTTCACTCATCACCACTAATCTGTACGATCTCACTCATTCACCGATCAATCATATCTCATTCATCTCTTCCTGTGTATGCCCTCACATAGTTCACATGTCCCCTTTATCGTATCACATATAGTCACATACATCTCGTGTCTTGTATGTCTCATTACTCTCGGATACGTTCTTAGATACTTCCCGTGTCTCAAACATCCTATACGTATCATCATACGTTGTACCTTACTCATTCTGTAATTTACAATTACGCGTGCATAATGTCTATTCCATACTGTACTGTCACTCACTTAATACCCGTACTCCAGTTGTATCCTCACGTACTATCATACGTGGTACTCATAGCCTATAATCCATTCCGGGTCTATTCTGACGATCCAATCATAAATATTCATCCGATTCCCAAACTAGTCGCGTATTTTCGTAAAACTGCATACGCGTCTGTAACATCCCGATCTATCTAAACACCTAAAGTACCTATCCGTCCATCACACAGTCTCTATTCCCTAAGCTACATCAATAAAATAAATCCACATGCATGGAAAAGGAAATAGAAATGTAAGTCAGAAATATCTACCTCGATATCTGAATTGTATCTCTCGAACCTCCTTTATTCTCTTTTCCCTCATCTGTATCATAAATCCACACGTCCCGGTGGTCTAGGATGAGTCCTCGAAGTTGCAGGATTCAAACCATGCAAAACGGTAACTAGGGGTTAAATGATATTTTACCTCTAGGGGGCGTTACCGTAAATCCATAAATTATACTAAATTATCCAAATGGGGGTGAGATTGATAACTTGTAAACCATTGGGGGTCCCTAGGTTGTCGTGAAAAGGGTGAATCTGCCAAGTATCAAAGCTGGAGGGGGTTGTATGGGGTTGAAACTACCAAGGACCAAAACCTAGGGGGCTGTCGTAATTACCCAATCGCAATCGTGGAAGGCGTCCACTCGTCAGAAAAATGCTAGGCGATCAGGAATGGTGATCGGGCACCACCACCGGAATCGTCTCGATAAGCTGAGTGCAACAATACCGATGGTGAAGCAAGACGGCGACAGGAGACGGTAGATGGAGCAAGGGTAGCCGAAGGGTTTTTCATCGATTCCTAGGGATTTCGGTATCAGACCGACTATCGAGGATCAGTTCCGGGATCCTCAGGCCGAGAGGAAGAGATCCTGACCGATGGTGCAGCCTGACGTCGCCGGAGAAGGGAGATCATCGTTGACGTTGTCGAACCTTCCGATGTCGTTTCGGTGAATGCAAGCCTTAGACCAGCGAACGGAGGACACCACGATGATCAGTATCCTGAGAGCTTTCCATCACCACCCATCTCACCAGCTAACTCATCGGGAATACAAAGCATCACCAGAGACGACAGTGAGCACGTCTTCTCCAGTAAACAGGGGTGTTTCTACAGTTCTCTAAAAATATTGACCTCCTGTGCAGTTTATATAAACTTGGGTTCAGGGGGTGTTCCTGTAATTTTATAAACATTTCTAAATCTTAGAAATCATCCTGAAATCCCAGAATCTCAATATAAACCCATCCTCATCTATAATTCACTCATGTGGCCCTCAAAATCTACAAATCAGGCACTAAAGACAAAAATTCCGTGATCTCGTAAAAATTATTTTTAGTCTCATTTCCTGAAAACTTTAGTATTCTTTCGAATACTCACACACACCACATCATCACGTTCGTGACACCCCACATACGTAAAAAATACACACTTTTACGATTTTTAACTTTGAAATCTTTCACTTATACCCCTAAATCACTGTTTCTGGAAATCCGGGTTACCATAGTAGATGGATTGACAAATTAATATTTTTTAGCTGTCTTCTTATAGTACCCCTATTTATCTTCTTAAATTTATAAATAGAAAAAAATTATAACCCCCTATAGTTAGGTATATCACACTATGCCGCAATAGGCTTCATGAATCCTCATAAAACCACCTACTAATATAGGAGAGGTTTATATCAATCATGAGAGCTAATCAATTCTTTAGTAACTTCAGGAGTGATAGTGTTATTTAGCATAGAGGTAAACTTAATATTTCAATGAAACATACATTAGCAAGAGCTTTTATGATGATTAAAATGAAACTTGGGGAATAATGCTATAATAACACCTAACCACAAGGTGGTCCAAATTTTTTTCCTAAATAATTATGTTATGAAAAATTAATAATTTAATAAATATAAAATATGAATTAGTATGTAAATATAAAAATAAATAAAAACCATCCAACATAAGTTTTGAAAAATAATATTGTCAATAAAATATTATATAATAAGTAAAAAAANATATATTCACCATTTTTAAATATAAATAAAACATTATTTATATGTTGCAGCTCTTAGTTGAAATATTTGTATCTATTCCAAGGATAATTTGATTATTTAACTCAATTTTATCATTTAGAAATTAGTCTTCTCTTTATATTTGTTAGTATGGGTGAAATGGTAAAGTTATTTGAATATGAAGGTAAAAAAATGTTAACTAACAGAAAATGTAAGTGAAGGACCTGAGAAAAGATTTTCAAATACTTAGGAATGATGAAAAGAAAAAGGACAAAAAGTCCATATGAGTAAAATTTAAACAAAAAGTTGGGGTGGTGATTGATAATTACTCCAAAAGTATTATATCCATTCTTTACCATAATTCTTTTCTATTTTGACTTGTTATGTTAAATATGTAAAACACTTTTATTTTAATTATTTTTAATAGCTGTGATACATTTTTTGATCACATATTATCCATTTAGATTTTGCGCAATATAAAAATCATTTTTACAGTAATTTCCTAGTTAAAGATTAATATATTAACATTTTGTCAAGTGTGATAGCTTTACCGAGCTTGAGTTACCATGCCGTCGAGAAAATGGTTATAACATATTTTTTTTCTAAATGAAGTTATTTTTTAAAAATAAGACTACTCTTATCTTATTATAGATGTAAATAGTTATTAGTCTCATTTTAAGAAAATCCATCTAAACTTAATTATTTGTGATAATTTCTTNGTTTAGATATAATTTAAGTTTAGGTCATTGTTTTACACAATTATGTTTTATAAAAATAATTATAGAAATTTTGCATGTTTTGATATTTTAAAGATAGAAGATTCATTTAATGGAAAAAAAATTGTAATGAAAGACAAGCTATAAACTTGCTGATCTCTCAAGACAAGTGAAGTAAAAAGAGATAAGTTTGTAGTTTGTAGGTTGAAACAACGAGATGTTATGAAGTGGAAGATTTGTTATTGCAATCTTATACACTTAAATTTATGCCAAATTTTTTAAATTAACTTATAGTTTACACAACTTGCCAACTAATGATTTCTTAAAGTGATACAAGCAACACCGTGACTTGATTTTTTAGTAACACCTAAACCCTACTTTTACAGTTATGTTTGAGATGATGAAATTTACATACGTCTCCTAATTGTATAGCCTGAGTAACACTGTCACCCCCTTGAAAATAAGGGTTGGGTGTTACTAAAAATTTTCATTGGTTGGTGGTATTACTTAGGTTATATCATGGGGGTACTTATATTATTTCTCTAATATGAGCTGTTAATATCCTCAAACAGGACCATGAAAGTAGGGGTTGATGTTACTAAAAAATCAACAAGATAATGGTGTTACTTAGGCTATATACCATGGTGATGCTATGTTATTTCTCATTTCTTAAAAATAAGATAGAACCTATCAAACGTGACTACTATAGTATAAAGTTTGCCTTGGGCTAAATTGATAAAAGAATTTGACTCATGACTCCATCCAACTCTAACTAAAGTAAATTTTTTTTCTTAGTTTGATCATTGAAAATAATTGGTGTAAAAAGTTGTATAAAGTATAAATTATTGTGAAAATGACTAGAAAACTTTAAAAAATTATT
>JANLJB010005614.1:1867-14657 GCA_026212285.1 Bursera cuneata
AATTTCAACACTTCCACCTATATATATATATTTTTGGATAAGAAACAATTCCACCTATATCAATGATCAATCCAAACTTTGAGGCTACGGTGACTGTGGGGAGGAGTTGGGTTGATAACTAATGATATGTCCATATCAAGATGATGAAAGGATGATTATATATAACATGCTTTGTTATTAAAAATATATGATAAAAGAAATGACTGATGCATATGGAACATCTAAAATTGACTTTAAGTTGGCAGCCTCTGTAAGGAATATGCAAAAATATAAAGTTTCAGATTATAGACCTTACAACAAAGAAAAATTCTTGCTGAAGACAAGTAGAAATGGGAGCACAATTACTTACAACAAGTGATCTTTCTGTGATCATTCGCAAAAACCTTTACAAGCTCTCCCTAGAATCAAAATAAAGCAAGTAATTTTAAAGCTGTCATTCTTCCCAAAAACCATTCAGAAACTGTTGACTAACTATATTGTAGCTAAAAGTTAATACCTTGCGCTTCCTCTCATCCAGAGGCTGCACTTCAATAGCAAGATATGTATCAACATCATCAGCAGTAACAAGATAGTTAGGCTGCTTTGCTCCTGTCACCAAAAAATGCTTTAAGACTCAGATTCTGACAACGGTGGAGTTTCAGCATAAATGGAAAGTCATAGAGAACAAAGAGGGAAGTACCTTCAATGTAATTTACAGACCCATCTTCCAAATGGCGAACCCACTGTCAATGGAATAAACAATGTGAGATCATGCATGTATTTTATCAATCCAAACAAAGAATGACTTCACATAAGGCAATTAACATTGCATCCAAGAATTTTATGTAACCAAAGGCACTAATAAACCAGACATAGGAAACGAAAGAATCTTGCAATTCACCTCAAAATTACAACTGGTCGTTCCATTAATGGAGAATCCGCATGCCTGGAGTTGTTGTCCTGGAAAAGCTTCACCTGAAATCTGGAGGTCCTTTATAGCTGGCAAAGGATCGTCATCGGCGGCTGCATATTGCAATTTTTACAATTTGAGATGGTAAAACCTATTGTTCATAACAATATAGACTTTAAAGTACAACAGATCTTACCTTCAGAAAAAGATGAAGAAGGTTCTTCAAGAACTGGTGGTAGATGATGATAAGAAGAATTCGGATCATCAATAGTGTTCATGTAAGGAGAGTTCACTGTACCCCAATTAGAGGGATGATCTCTCTCATTCTGGTGCTCTGCATCAGGATCATCCTCGCCATTACTGACAGGGACACGAAATTTGACTTGCTTATTGGTAATTTCATCACCATATCTTGCAGTTTGTGCATCATCTCGAGTACTAGAAAGCTGCGTATATAGATCTTGGGAAAGGATATTCCTGATAAACAACCAAGTCACTCAATCAGACACCACTTTTATGTATACTACCAATAGCATGCGATTCTTCTAAGCTATTGACAATCAGCTTGTAATCAGAAGACAAGAAGCTTATATTAGTTTCCTTGGCAGAGAATGATTGCCACAAGAGCCAATTGTTCTCTGGGAATGAAAATTGCAACAGGCAAAGCCTAGTGGTTAGTTCATACATGCTAAAAAGCATAATTAATTTTACCATACATGGAAGCATTATGAACCAGTATGAAAGGTTCAGCAGTTCTTCAAGTCAACACCATTCATGCATGACCAATCAACATAAATATCCAATGAAAACAGAACCCACCAACAAATGCAGGTGGTTGTAATTTGTACATTCAGTTCACGATAGCAGTCTCCTGACCAGCTCACCTGCTTGCAAGAGGTGAATACCTCCTCATTTCGTCATCCAGATTTTTTCCACCGCTACCACCCAAACCACCCTGATTATTACCCAACAAATCCCAATCTGTAGCTGCTTGAGCATCAGAAGTTGTGGGTATCTTTCCTTGGGAATATGTTGGTTGTGGTACCAATTCAAGTCCATTTTTGTTCTGAGAAAAAATCATAGGAATTAGAGGAAGTTATTATGACACACAAGGAAGTAATTAGAAGAAGACATGAACATACTGAAGAAACCAATGCTGCACCGGTTGAATGAGATGGTGACTGTGGTGCAACACCAGAGTGGTTAATATCTGATCGCCAAGGAGCTAATTGATACTGTGCCTCCTTAAGCTTTGACTGGGAGCAAGGCAAGAACATTATCAACACAATCCATAAAGGACGGAAACAAAAAGTAATGCTGCAGGATATATAACACTATCATGATCCGGACCCTCAAGATCAAACCAAACATGCCAAGTTAATGACAACCTCATCTCTACATTACATACCTCAGTATGAAAGAGCTTCTCTTGCAGATGTTTAAACAAAACCTACAAAAGAAAAATAATTGAGAAAATTTATCATGCACGTGAATAATAGAAAACAAACAGCTTAAGACATGCCACACAATTCATCTAATATGTCTCACTCCTCAATACCTAGCGAAAGGGAATGGAGAGTTGCTTGTATCAGATTATCTAGGTACCATGAACATCCAAAACAGATAGAAAGAATATTAAAAGAGTCAATTTCTTAGATCCCAATTTTTTGTAAGCAAGACATACTTGCAAGGGAAACACATGCATTGAATGTTTAATATATATATATATATTGCTTAAAGAAAAGTTAGGAAGGTGGATGCATTAAATGTTTCAGAAACAACTTAAAAACCTTTGAGACTAACCTTGACGTTGCTAACAATAGACTGGGCATCAAGGACTGGTGGCTGCAGAGAATACTCAACAAGGAGAGGCAGCAAAGACTGCATGAATATTGATCTTTCTTCTTGTGCAACCTGAAGAACCAATTAAAGAACCTTAAAATTCACTAAAGTTTCTAAAATTTAAAGAACATATGATTAATAACTTCAAATAGGATATTCAGAAAAGAACTAAAGCTTTTTATTAACATCAAAATGGAGTTACAGTAGAAAGAAAAAAATTTTCCTAAATACATTTATCATATAAAACACAGAATCAAATAAATATATATGGTAGCCATATTATATACAGTGGAAACATACATACAAATAAATGTGCATCCAAAAATGGCTAACTAGGTATCAACAACAAAAACTTACAAAAAAAAAAAATGTAATACAGTTCACTTCCTAGAAATATTTATAGACAAAAGTGAACACATTCAAGAGCAAATGTACCTGTAGTTGATATGTAAGATGTATATTTTCCTCGATTATGTCTTGTCTGTATGAAAGAGCTTTCGAGGCAGCATCTACAAGTTCCTGCTGCTGCTGATCAAAGGCCTAGTAGCAATAAGCCCCAAAAGAACTATTAATTATCCCCTAAAAGAATAAGAGAACGTGGGAAAGAGAAGAAGAAAGGAGAACAGGGAATGGTATAGCAAGGACTGGTAACAAAGGCCTGCCTACCAGACGCATATAAGCGATGCGCTTTTCCAGAACATATTTTTCATTGCGTATTTGTGCTTCCTATCAACATATATTTGTTATTAGTTAGGTCAGATAACAAAGAACAGAGTGAACATAAAAGTAATAGGAATCAAGATATTTTTATCCAGGCCATATGTGAATGTCATGCAACACATTATACCTTGATAGAATATTCGGCAAGATGTTTCCGTAACTGCATAATCTCTTCCTCATGTTCCCGAACCTTAAGAATGAGGTCCTACCCAAATATGATATTTGGTCAATAGAATTTAAAACTTTTAAGGGAAGAGAAACTTTTATAACTTTTGGGAGCTTGAAGTCTAAATACTATTGTTGCACTCTTACCTATCAAGTTGAGTTTTAGATGAAGTGGTAACTTAGCATGGCATCAAAATCAAGTTGACCAAATTCTTTTTGAATATCCTAATTGTATTAGTTAAATTACGATAAGTTGAGTTTTTAGTCAAAATTTTATTTGTGGTTGTTGTGGTGTTCAATCCATGTGCTAGTGCAAGTAAAGATGCAAGAGTTTTAGAGTTCAAATATAGTTCTAGGCTTTTACAACTTTTACGTCAAATGGTAACTTAAAAATAACCATATGACAATACCTGCTTCCAAAGGCTGCTAGGATTATTTACTTCAGCCATTGGCATCAGCCCCTGTCTAGACAAAGTAAACCGTGGATCATATTCTCCATCTATTTGATACCTACCAGAAACATACATATTGTCTAATTCGCATATCCTTCATTAACATTGCTTCAGAAGTTCATAAGATTGTATTTGATATAAGATACCTGGTAGGAGAAAAGGATGCTGTAGATGGTGAAGATAACTGAGACCGACCTGCAGTATCAGTATTTACTTGCCCACCAGAAAATACCTTTAATGTCCCATTATTCTTGCTGCTCTCAAAGTGGCTTTCTGAATGGCTCTGCATAGAAGCATCCTCAACCTTCGGTTTCAGATCTGGGTGGAGAAGCAGCATTCCTGATGGATCAACAGGAGAACTGTTGCCCATAGTTCTAATTCTAAATTCTTGATTACTTGTAGACGGTTCTGATTGATGAACTTCATATGGCCCATGAAGACTCTCTTTCCATACATCACCATGCGGTATTTGAGGGACTGATTCCACTGATTTCTGCAAAATTCACGGTTCATTTAAACAGAACAAACCATTAAAAGAATATGTCAACAACACAGTATATAAAAAAAAAGAATACTTTGCAACGAAAAATAATCACATAATCCGGCAAGGCAACAGCCTTACCACTACTGTAATTACTCACAAATCAATAATAATAAATCAAAGGAGTTAGTTTCTATCTTAGCATTAGCAGCAAGTCAGCAAAGAAGCACTTACATAGTTGTCTAGTTCCCGAATTTTTCTCTGAAGTTCAGTCCTCAATCGGGTGTTCTCTTCTACCTATAATAATACCAGAAAACCGATGCTTATAACAACTAAATACAAAATTAAAAAATTAAAAAAAAATCCAGAAATGCAATTTAAATTGTGCAAGATTGATGCAACATTACAATAAGAGACCAAGGCAAGGCAGTACCTGTTGTTTGATGGTGGCCTCCGCGGCCTCCACCGCTTTCATCACCTGAAACAAGCTATCGTTGTTGCCGTTGTTACTACTACTATTATTATCATTCAACGCTAATCCCGAGAGCTTATCAGCCAATTTCCCACCATGACCGTTCTCCATTTCAATTGAAAGCTCGCCAAATTCAATTTAATTCAATTCAAATTAAATTCATGCTTGCCTCGCTTCAGCACGATTGCTTCGTTAGTATTTTTGATAACAAGAACAATAATAAATCACAATCATTGTGTATGCACCATTGAAGGAGCTTTACAGAGCTGAAATTGAATGACGAAAACCCTAAAAGGAGAGATTTCAGAAGTCGATGAAAGCTAAATCTAATCGATTGACTAAGAGAGCGTGTAAACTAAGAAAGGAGTAATTATGATGATGATGATGGAGGATTGGAAGAAGCCACTTTCGTTTCGCTTTTCTGAGTTCAAAGCAACGCGTGAGTGACCTCGTCCTCGTCTTTGTCTCTTCCTCTCCTCCAGCAACAAACGTCGTCTTCTCTCTGGTCTATTTTTCCCTTTCATTATTTTCCAAGGGAGAAATAAGCAAAATAATTAACCTATGAGGGCTTTTATGAAAAATTACATGGCCTACTTGAAATATTCAACTGGTCAATTTTTTTAAATATCATGATGCTTTTTCAGAAACTTAAAAAAGTAAGTAATAGCCTTATTTTAAGTGTATTTTCAAAATAATCTCATTTTCAAAAAATATTTGCATCATAACCCTTAGCTTGATCAGAGAATTTAATTATTTTCGGCTCTTTTAAATGATAAATCTATATTTCAAATTAATTCAATAATTAGTTAAGAATCACGTATGTATAAGATTCAAATCAAGAGGTTTTGTAAAATTAAATGAGAAAAATGATAGCCGAATGCCTTTTCATAACTTGGTTTACATTAAAAAAAAAAAAATAAACTAGCACTTAACTTTTATTTTACAAAATCAAGTTTTGATGGTATGACGAATAATTGAAAGCCAATAAAACTACAGAGGAGAATTTTCATATTTGTGAAAGATGAGAGGTATAAATTATTTTTTTAAATGTTAGGGGAGGTTTTTGAATTAGCCTTAACAATATTAAGCCAAGTTAGCCAACCACGCCGAGCTGCCGACTCCCGCCACCTTTTGCAAGCGGCGCACTCTGATAATGTATATATACTCTCTAGCGTCTGCAAAACCCTAAACCCTGAACTGGAGTGGAGAAACTGCTGAAGGGAGCAGAAGTGACTGGGAACTGAGAAGTTGGTCAGCTTTCAACCTCGTTTCTGCTTCTCTAAAATCTATTTGATTCCCGCGAAAAGTAAATTTTCACACAATATTTCCGGGAAAGTTTAGTACTTCTCCGTCTGATATTTGTAAGTGCAAAATACAAAACAGTTCCTAAAAATATATTCTGGGAATTCCTTTTTGTTTAAAAGGGTATGTTTTATTCGAAGGAAATATCAAAACTTGAATGCAAATTTTTTTTTTTTTTGGACTAATTTTCTTCGTAAATTGTTATTGTATACATGCACTGGGGACAGTTCTTAAAGTTTTTAGTGGTAACTTTTTTATTTATTTTTATGGTAAACTTAAAAGGGTGTCTTCTTTGAAGGGAAAGTTGAAGTTTTAGTTTTTATGGAAGTTGAATTTCAGTTGAAAACTGATGAGCTTTGCATTTGGTTTCTTAATGTTAATGTGGGTCGTTAGTTATCTGCTACTGATTGTTGTAATATAATCTGGTGATGTGCAGGCTTAACCCGACACAGAGAAAGACTTGCATTCGGGTTGTATAGGATTGTTGTTATCATCAAAATTTCAACATACACAATTTTGACTTATAGGTTTATTAATACATATATTTTGAGTTTCAAATGGCAATTGATGGGAGTTTCAATCTTGAATCCGCTCTTGAGAGGTTTCTTGCCCGGTGTCCCAAGCTTGGGGGTCTACAACGGTTTAGTTCACTTGCCAAAAAGGTATCCTTGACCACCCTTGGTTTTGTTCTTAAGAAATTTGAAGTAGAGAAGACAAGGAAAATAGGGATTCAAAGTCTACATAAGTCTTGGCTTTCTGTTGAAGGAAAGTTTCAAACCTATATCAATGAGGGAAATTAGAAGAATGAGAAATATGGGGTTCCGTGTTGTATCTTTTAGGTATTATGTTTAGATTGTAGAAATTAAACTATGTGTGCAAAGTTGCACAGCCTGGGTGTTTCCTATTGTGTTCTCTGCTGAAATATTCATTTTTGGACATCTGGATTGTGCAGGGACATAATGTGACAGAAGAGGAAGTGGTGAATTCTACTGCAGAGCTATGTTTGCACCCTCATTATACAATTCCATTGATTGGGTGTTTCCGTCCAAGAGCACGGGAAATTGTTGATAAAGCTGTTGCCTTGCTTCATCTTGTGCCTGATTTACGGTTGAATTCAAAAGAACAAGCTGAAGATTTAGGATATTTTGATAATGTGGATGTTGATATTATCCAGTTTCATGTTCAAAGAGGGAGGGGATTGGATCTTCATGAGCTTGCCTGCCTGGCCTTCTCTCGTGTGCTTGATTTGGCTCCTTTTTTATTGGGGTACACTCTTTGTCACCTTAAATTCAATGATTTTGCTTTAGTTTATTTGCGGAAAAGGAAAAATAACAATCAGGAACACTGAATTGATGTATCAAATGCCTTTTTTTTTTAGTTATGTTCACTATTTCAAATGACAAGTTATGCCATTGCTTATTGCTAATTGGTTTACAAGTCAATACTTTTTTTGCACTTGTGTCTAATCTGCCTTAATCTTCTTGTGGAGAAGTAATGGCGGGTGTCCTGCTGTGGTAATAGACAAAGAACTGGCTAAGATCTTATAGTGTGAGACCGTTGTTCTGGCGGGAGTTCTAATCATACAATAAACTCATATGCTGAGTTATGCTGATCATAAATTTTAAGTGCCACATTATCCTTGACTAATTAAAGAATTCTAGAATTAAATATAATAAACAATTTAGTAGAATCGACATGCTAATCCACATACAAATATAGTCTTTGATTCATGATCATCCTTGTTGTTGTCAGGGGTATAGGTATTTTAAGACTAATGAATTTTGTTTATCTTTTATGTGCTAACGAGTTGCCAATCAGGTGAAACAACCCATTTTCCAATGGAAAACACTGTTGGTTTTCTAAATGACAATTAGTAGGACATTCAATTTTAAATTGAAGAATTTCTTCCATCATGCTGATGTGCTTGTTTTATGCTTTGTATTTTGGTGCAGGTCTATATTAACTTATTTCAAATTCGCTCCACCTCCTTTTCAACGGTTTTTGGTGAAGAGAACGGTCACTGAGTTGTCTGGGAGAGTATGTACAATATATCTAGTGAAATCCTCTTGGGTGAATTATTTGTGAAGCCATTGCTTTTCTCTCTTCTTATTTCTTGGTGTATACATATTGATTTAACGATAACATGCATTATACTGGTTACTATGTGTGATGAGGTTCTGTATAAGATAGTTTTTGCTGCATTGCCTTGATAATTTGCATATTTGTAGTAGTACTTTAAGTCAGGAATTGAAGATATAGCTGGTAGATCATATTAACTTCCCTCGCCCTATTTTCCTTGTTAATGACTGTCACATTAGATAGCAATGGTTTTTTTTTTTTTTTTTTTTTTTTTTTTTTTTTTTTTTTTTTTTTGGGAANTTTTTTTTTTTTTTTTTTTTTTTTTTTTTTTTTTTTTTTTTGTTTTCTTTGGGCAAGAACTTCTGCTGTATACTTTTTACAATATCTTGTGGTACCATGCAAAGAATCTTACAGATTTGTAACATTGTTCTAAGACATTGAGTGATGTATCTGTTCTGTAGACCTCTACAAAAGTAAGGTTAGGCATGTAATTTCTATCATTCCTCACATATCATTGTAAGTTGATCAGTTCTAACGACGGACTTTGCCTTGCTGTGTGTTATATTCACTTGATATCTGTTGAGAATCCACTGTCCTGTATCTGTACCTTGCCTTTTGGAGTAACATCTTCTAGTTCTGGCATTGACTTTTACATAGTCCTAGTTAGAATAACAGAATTTAGTAGTTAGGAGCGCATTTTTAATATTAATCTGAGTGTGTTTTTTCGAGATTGCAAGCTGGAAGCATGGCCTTCTTTCAGCAGATTATCTTCTTACTAGCATTTTATCTATCTTCAGATTGCTCTTAGGTCGCACTCAGATCCTACTGTCTTTTTTCAGGTTGTAAGTCGTTACTTGAATGCTGTTAGAACATCTTATCGCCTCCTTATAATTGAACCTGAGATTTTTTCCAAACTTTGGGATTGGTCCTGTTTCTTGGATCTTGTTAAGAAGTTTGGAGACCCCAACTTTTTCAATGATGCTGAAGTGAAGAAGGATGTTGCAGACATAAGATGGTGTTGTGTACAGATACTGTCTCGAACGTTGAGAATGAGTGATAGAGCAGTTGGTAACTTTGGTGTACAAGCTGAAGAAGCAATTTCATGTTTATTGCGGTTTGTTTTTTTATTTCTTTTGAACAAGCACTTTCTAACAAATAATTATTTAGATATTTGCTCTGTTATCCTACAATGTTTCTCTTGCTTTTTCAATTTTCAGGTGGGAGGAATTTTGTCGAGATACATCATTAGAGCAGGCTGGCTCATATATTGGACCATCGAACATCAAAATGTTGGGTTCAAGTACCAGTGACTTCAGTTTCAATCAAGAAAACTTTTTGCAGTGTTTTGGCCTTAATTCAATGCCCTCATCACAGTTTCCTGAAATTGAGCCATCAATCCGGCGCCGGAGGTTGATGACATCGTAGGTTTTCAAGCTAAAGAATAGGCTAAGCTATTGATTATTACCCTTTTATAAACATTTAGCTGCTTCCTTTTCCTCTCCATAAATTTTGACATGGTTATTTGAGTGATATCATTGCTTTTTTATTTTTGTATTTTCTTAATTACATATTGATGTTTAGTCCATTTTTGGAATTCAGAGATAATAAATCAGGTGGTAATCCATTTGCCTTGACATCTATGATGAAGAGGTGTTTTGAGGGGGTCTTGTTGGCAGTAAGTCAGAAGTGGCCTGTTCTTCTGTATGGCCCTGCTGGCTCTGGAAAATCTGCTCTTATAAGTTATTTGGCATGGGAAAGTGGTAACCAAGGTGATTTTCTTTGTGCTATCTTTGTTAGTGGTGCTGTCTATTGACAGTTTAATGTCTATCTAAATTTCTTTGTTATAAATCATCATGGTCGTTAAACATTCTTAAATGGCCCTTCGAAATTGTGTCACCCTTACATTGTGCCTATTTATTCTATAAAATTATATTCATATATCAGTTCCTCTTGTTGCGTCTATTTAAGATTCACCATCTCCATCTTTAAAATTTGTATAGCTCCTACTTGTGGCATTTGGAAATGCATAAATCAGTAGCTTGAAATGTGATACTTAGTTTTGAAGAATAAATCTATTGTTTTGAAATTATGGGATACGACTTCTCTTAAAGTGGTGGGTAGTTTGAGTTGGACTTTATAGTCATTGAACATGTCTCTGGAGTACTGTATTCTTGAGAAATTGTTTCATGATATGTGCTATCTGCAACTTAAGTTTCCTTAGGCATATTTCTGAGTATTGTAAGGAGCCTGTTTTGGTTGTATGTTGTTGAAGCGATTGCTATGGGTCTAGTAATTTTGTCCTTATATTCATCTTATTTCTTAATGTCATGTCTGTGATATTTTTCTTCAAAGTTTTTCCTTTGTATTGTTGCTTCAGCCTTTAGTGGTCAAATTGATTGCTGTCAATTCAGTAATTGTGTCCTTATATTTAGTTCATTTATTAATGGCATATCTATGATCTTTTTCTTCATGGTTTTTCCTTTATATTGTTACTTCAGCCTGCTTTAATGATCGACTCTCTTTCTCCATCTTTCTTCTCTTAGTTCTTTCAATTCACATGGATGATCAAATTGATGGCAAAACACTAATTGGAAGTTATGTTTGTACGGAGCAACCTGGTGAATTTAGATGGCAACCTGGCTCTCTTACTCAGGTCTTATTTCTTCTTTAATAAATGATTTTTGTTTAAATCATCTTTTTACCATGTTGTATTGCCTTAAAATTTTCATTTTTACAGGCTATTCTAAATGGGTTTTGGATTGTTTTCGAGGATTTTGACAAAGCACCATCGGATGTGCAATCCATTTTATTACCTTTATTGGAAGGTGCAAGCTCGTTTCTGACTGGCCATGGAGAGGTGATTATTTTATACTTAATTCTCTTTCATAAAAAAAACTTAATTCTGATATTGCAATTGATCAATATGTTGGGACGCTGCCTTAGCATGTATGTCCAATTGCTCTTTGGTTTATTTAATAATGTGAATTACTTGATGGGCACTCATGTTCTTTCCATGGCTCTGTGTTGATTATTTGCACTCTTGAATTTTTGTTAACACTCTTGAAAGTTTACCTTAACTTAGGCTGAAACATTTGATATGTTGAAAGCCCTGATGGTATCCATATATTAAACGGCACTTTATAAGCAAAGGTTGCTTTGGAAACTTCTTGCTTCTATAAGATTGCTACTTGTAACTTGTTTTATGTCTCCATCATTGCCTGTCTTATATCTATGCAATTTTTCAATCTTTTGAAAGTGATTTCTTGTGTAGAAACTTTTTGTTTATTGTCTCTTTTTTGTCTACTTGAACTTGAGCGTCTGTGGATTTTGCAGGAAATAAGGGTGACAGAAAGTTTTCGACTATTTTCTACCATTTCAACTTCCAAACTTGATATATCTCATGGTACTGAAGGTTTGTGGACAATCTAGTTTCACAACCCCTTCCAGATTTCCATCCCACTTACTGGCTTCATGTTAAGACTTTATTATTTCCATTTTGTCTATATTAAACATGGGTAATCTTAACCTGTGCCCTAAGGGCACATGTTGAACTATCAAAAAATGTGACTTTTCATTTGTTTCAATAATTAATTTATATTGAAAAGTGTATTTTAGTATTTAAATTACAAAATATAATAAAATAATTAATTTAACACATTTTTTAAGATAGATTAATGATTTAAATAAATGAAAAAAATACAAGTTTTGAGAGCTTAATATGTGCCCGTAGGGCACACGTTAATAATACCCATTAAATGTAGAACATATTATCTCAACAAGAAAGAATTTCCTAAGTTTGTGAATCCATAGTCCATGCTAGAGATGGCAAAGGGCCAGGCCAAGCCTGGGTCGGCCTGGCCTGCATGCTACAGTGCAGATGGCAAAGGGCCAGGCCAAGCCTGGGCCGGCCTGGCCTGGCCTGCATGCTACAGTGCAGGTCTGGCCTAAGGTAGGCCAGGCTCAGGCCTAGGCTTCRGGCCTGTAGGCCGGCCTGGCCTGGCCTGTTACTATACCAATTTTAATTTTTTATTAATTTTTTTATTTTTATAAATTAAAAATTAATTTAAAAATTATTAAATAGTAAACAGTAACAGGCCTGGTAGGCCTGGTCCAAATAGTGTAGGCCTTGGACTAGGCCCAGGTCTTGTAAATCAGGTCTTTAAATTTTTTACAAGGCCTGGCCCGGTCTGACCTGGCACTATTTTGGCCTAGCCTGGCCTAGCCTATAGGCCTGCCAGGCCTACCCAAAATAGGCCAGGCCCGGCCTTTTGCCATCACTAGTCCATGCACATACGCAAACACATGCTATGACATGTCAATGTGAGTACATGTCAGTATATACTCATACTATGGAAAGTAAGTTTCTTATAATGGAGAGAAAAAAAAAA